>ML437301.1:72675-85931 GCA_005239525.1 Nicotiana knightiana
TGGGGAGGGGGGAGGGGGGTATTTCATTTCTTCATCAGAAATCTTTAATTGAGCACTTTCGGGATCATCCAAAAGTATGGAAGGGATTGAACTCGAAGGAGGGGTAGCTTCATCATCAGAAATAACGCGCCTCCTAACTCGAGGTCTGCGCACTAAAGAACCCTCCTCCGGTTCTTCTTTACCTTCAGAGCCACGGGCTCCATCAACTTTTCTTTTCAAAGAGGAACTCAAAATTCTCTCTTGAGCAAGAGATACAAAGAGTCCTTTGGAAGAAACAGATGCAGGACTGACACCACGAATAGGAAATCCTAGCAAAAGAAAGAAGTTTGGTAAGAAATTCTTAAGCTAACAGAAGAGAAAGAAAGAAACTAAGCGGGAAAAGGTACTGTGTATTTTAACTTTGCAACCAAATCTCTGAGAGAGATATTTCCAATATCTTCTCTCCATAGGGGCACTCGATAGTAACTTTTCTACCCAAGCACGAAAGTTAGGAATCTCTTCGAAAACTTCCATTGTTGCTGGAAAAGTAGACATGAGAATATGTGAGTTTCTTTTTCAAGCAAAGAAAAAGACAAGGGAGAAATACTTACGTGCAAAATTCCACTTTTATGGAAATGGAATATTCTCTTCACCCACCAAAGCACTAGCGGGAGCAGCAACGGAGCGGGCATACCAGCCACAGTCTCTATCATCCTCAGGGCTAACCAATACCCTCTTGCTTCCAGCCACATAACCAATCACCAAAAGACACCTGACATATGCATTAAAAGAAGTGACATACAACATGTTGGTTCCGAAGAAAATAAAATGATACTTGGAAAACGACGACAAAGAATTCCCGCCATAAATACTTACCACTTCCCAAATATTCAATTGCAGAATATTCAGAAAGTGGGGGGACTATTTGTATTGGTAGTAAATAAGTGATACACTTGAAATTACATTTAGTTGACAAAGCATGATACGTGGAAAAATGGAGGAATGACAATTGACATATTCTATATGAAACACGGAAGATGCGGGGCAAACACCCACGAGATAATAAAGAACCCACGTTCAAATCTAAACTACTGTTGAAGAAACACGAGAGGAATGAACCAAGACTAAAAAGAAGGAAAATTTATGAACCCATATATAATAAGGGAAGGGAATGAGAATCTTTACAAAATCCTTATAGACAGTTACGATTACCAATCATAAAGGGCAATTAATATCATTAATGCTCATAATGATTTCGCCATAAATAGGAGGAAACATTATATTTATATACTCCTATATAATGGGAGAGAATCTCATCTGTAAGGACAAGTTCCGAGTGCTATCAAAATATATTTACTTTCTCTTTCTTATTCAGTGCAATCAACTATTCTCTCCTTTTATCATTTTTATTTCCTTTTCTGTGAATTACTGAGGAGGTAAGGAATTATTTGGTTATCAGTAACCCGATTTCTTCTAAAATTAGGCTTTGACTAAGAATTCTATCTTTGATTAAACATCTCCTTATTAGCAAACTTTAAGTCAATCTCCATGGATTTTTCTGTTGAAATTTCAAATGAAATCATACACCTTGGTGCACTATAAATATCTTGCATCTTGAGCTTATTGGGCATCTCAGATATATGGCTTATACCTTGAGATCACGCTTTAATTGCTTGCTTTCATACCCATTGTAGAACGCTCTTTCTTCACTACCGCTATCAGTTTCCAATTTCTCCATTACTACTTATTTCCACCAGCTTCAAATTAAGGCAAAAACTTGGGGCGTTGTTAATTTGTTGCAAGCTATTATTCATTCTTCATTGAGGAAGTATTACTGTCCGTGGTTATTACTCGTTCGTCGCTTTGGATTTTTTGATTTTCTTATTTCGTTACTAACTCTGATCATCAACTGGTTAGTTTCATGATTGACATATTACGAATCTTTATGTGTTAAACATTTTGGTAGAATAGATTAATTTTTTTTCTTGATTTACTTTTCGCTTTTTTTACTCTCTTTGAGCGTTTTGTTTGCACTTGGCTATGATGAATGTCGTGTGACATTCTATTCAAAGCATGCCATGTTTAAAATCTAGGTACATCTCTTGAACCACAGTATGTGCTTAACTCTATTCGTGGGTTACGATTTTTGCGTGCTAGAGAACATGACTATAGGATTATCATCTATTTGAATCGTGCGAGTTTGTTCAAATCATTCTGTTCACTAGAAGCTATGACTTAAGAGTGGAAAAATAAGTAATAATTATGCATTTGCGCGCATCTTGTCTACACTTTTAGCCTATATTTGAATTTCTATCTCTCACTTAGACTCTACGCCTTCAGGACCAAAAAGAATAATTTGATACTTCTTAATTGAAAAAGCTATACCTAAAGGGTATATGCTTGATCTCGATGCTTTGATATTGTTACAAGAATACGTTTGTCATGTTTACGTTCGAAAATGAATTTGAAGTGGTGAATTCTAGGTGTAATGAGATAACTCACGAGCTCCGCCAAAATTTTTGCTTAGAATCTTCCTACTACTTTAAAATATTTACTACCTAAACATTGTTATAGTTTAATTTTAATGATGAAAAATAATATAATTTCTTTTGGTATAGGGACTCAAAGAAAGCATCCAAGATCAAAGTGCACAAAGAGAAATAATCAAAGTTGAAGGAAGGAATCAATCAAAGATTGAAACAACTAAAGATTCAGCAAGGAAATCAATCCGAGATTGATTGAAGTGGAAAAAAAGTATCAAAGATCTTGCAAGATGATCAATCAAGTTGCTATTACTGGAAGGACCAAAAATCAAGGAGAAAATCCGGCGCTATCAAGACCTATAGAAGGAAAGCTATTAAAGTCCTCTCATCAAGGAAGAGCAACGACAAATAACCTTATTCTTGGAAAGAATTAATTTCTTTCCAAGGAACAAATCTCTTGGGTTGGCAAATCTCTTCAGCAACGGCTTCCTACAAAGTATTTATACATATCCTTAAGCCTTAGAGAAACATACTGTGATCAAACCAAATACCCTCTCTTTTCTCTACTGCAAACAAACATTGTAGCTCTACTGGATCTTCTGTGTAACAAGTTAGAGAAGAAAGAACGAAAAATACTGGTGAGGCATTGTATTAAAAAGAGACGAGTGACATAGAAACTGGGATATTGGTGTAAACCACACCATTCACTTTGTACTCAAGAAACTCATTCACTGAAAGAGAACTCTCTTGAAACCCAAGGGGACTGGACTAGGATTCACATTAAATCTGAACCAGTATAAAAATTCTGGTGTCTTTAATTCCTGCACTTTATTTCTATATCTTAAATTCTGCTCTTCTTATTATCTCGTTATTACATCTAGTCGACTAATTAGAAAACTGGTCAACTTATAGCGATTAAATTTAAAAATGAACAATTCACCCCCCTCTTGTACTTTCAATTGGTATCAGAGCTTGGCTCACATTTTTTCTTTTGGTTAATAGCTTGTGAGAAAAGATCACGGCAAACCAATTTATTGTTGGAACACTCTTTCAAGAAGGAAGATCGCAAATGAGGCCACCATATTTCAATGGACAATATTTCTCTCACTGGAAAGTGCGTATGGAAATATATGCAAAGTCTTATGATGTTAAGGTTTGAAGAGTTATCAAAAAGGGGAACTACCTACTGCCGGCTGCTTCTCAACCACCTGCTGATCCTGAAGATATAGATGAATATACTGATGAACAAATAGCAGTTGTGCAAGTTAATGCCAAATCAAGGAATATGCTTTATAATGCTATAAGTGGTGAGGAATATGAGAAAATCTCAAGTTGTGATACAACCAAAGAGATGTGGGATAAACTTGAAGTCACTTATGAAGGAATCAATAAAGTGAAAGAAACCCATATCAACATGCTGGTCCATGACTACGAACTCTTCCAGATGAAAGAAGGAGAATCTATTGAAGAAATATTTGCCAGATTTGGCAAAATCATTAGTGATCTAAAAGCTTTTGGAAAACCCTACTCAAATGGTGATCAAGTTAGGAAAATTCTGAGAAGTCTACCCATTACTTGGCAGACAAAGGTAGTTACACTTGAATCGCAGGATTTGAACAAATTATCATATGATGAACTTCGAGGAGAACTTATAGCCTTCGAAAAAACTTATCTCAAGAAAACAAATCAAGAAGAGAAGAAGGAAACATTTGCTTTCAAGGCTACAACTGAAAGAACATACAATGACATTGATGATGACCCTGAAGCTCTTCAAGAAGAAATTGCCATGGTATCAAGGAACATGGATAGTTTAATCAGGAGATATCGGAATACCAAAAGAGGCAGGATACCACCCAGGCAAACTAGGCAATATAATGAATAAGACAAAAATGATGGCAAATGCTATGAGTGTAGAGGGTTTGGGCATGTTCAAGGTGAATGTCCTAAGCTTAAAAGAATGGTCTCCAGAGGATTTAACACGAACAAATCATTTGGAAGCTGGAGTGATGAAGACAGTTCAGAACACGAAGAGATAGCAAATCTATGCTTCATGACAATTCTGGAAAATGGCATAAACAAGCTCTCAGTGTGCTGGACATACGAGGACATCTCAGATGATGACTACAAAGATGACAACGAGAATTGTTTCATGGCAGGGGGTGAAACAAGCGAGGTAAGATCTTATAACTGTGAAAGATGTAATGAATTGCAGGATATTCTTCACCTTACTTTAAAAGAGTCTCAAAAGATGATGAATGAAATAAAGAGACTCAACAAAGAAATAAAATACTGGAAACTCAAGCTTGAAGTATGCGAACTTGAAAAAGAATTACTTCAAGATGAATTTGAAGAATTGAAAATGCAACTTAATGACATGCGCAAATCCACCAGTCATAGTTTTTTGTAAAGTCGAACAAGACGACTTACAAGTCAACTGGAGAAGGACCAGCCAGAACAGAGTCCACCAGTACTAACACAAATGGAAGATCCAAAAGAATATCAAGTCCTACGTGTCACTACTATAATAAAAGTGGACATAAATATTCCTTTTGTCGATTTCGTAAGTCAAATATCTCAGGATGGATTTGGAAACCCAAAAACAATCCTGAATCTAGTAATACTAACCAACAAGGACCCGAGAAAGCTTGGGTACCTAAAAGGAAGTGATAATTATGTTTTGCAGGAACACCACAGAAGGAGTCACAAAGGAAAATGGTACTTGGATAGTGCATGTTTCAGTCACATGACAGGTGACAAAAACCTGTTTAAAGAAGTTACAAAAATAGATGGAGGAATGTCAAATTTGATGATGACTCAAAAGGAAAGATAGTCGGTACCGGAACAGTTCCTTTCAATAATAACTGTGATATCACTGAAGTTTATCTTTTTGACAGACTTAATTACAACCTTCTGAGTATAAGTCAGCTATTCAACTCAGGGTATGAAGTAAAGTTCAAGAAAACAGGCTCTGCTATTGAAGATGAGACAGGTAAAATAATCCTCCCAGGTAAAAGGTATGTAAATGTCTATATTCTTGATGATTTTGAAAATATAGATTGTCATATTTTCTTAACATCCATATTTGATGATCCATGGTTATGGCATAAGAAACTTGGTCATGCAAGCATGCATTTGATAGAGAAACTTTCAAGCATGATTTAGTTATCGGTTTACCCAAACTCAATTTTTCTAGAAATCATGCATGTGATGCATGTCAGATTGGTAAACAAACTAGAAATTCTTTCAAAAATAAAGATATTGTGTCTACTTCAAAGCCCTTGTAATTGCTTCATATGGACTTATTTGGACCTACTAGAACTGCTAGCATAGGAGGAAAATGATATGCATTTGTTATTGTTGATGATTACTCACGTTTTACTTGGGGTGATTTTTCTATCTCACAAAGATGAAGCTTTGAAAAATTTTGAGATCTTCTGTAAAAAGGTCGAAAGAGAAAAGGGGTATCTTATAACAATAATTAAAAGTGATCACGGAGGAGAATTTGAAAGCAGAGCATTTGAAGATTTCTGCAACGATCAAGGATACATTCACAATTTCTCTACTCCAAGGTCACCCCAACAGAATGGAGTTGTTGAACGAAAAAATAGAACCTTACAAGATATGTCGAGAACTATGATACTAGAATATTCATTGCAAATCACTTCTGGGCAGAAGGAGTTAGTACAACTTGTTACATTCTCAACCGATGTCTCATAGACCCATCCTGAAGAAGACTTCTTATGAATTGTGGAAAGGTAAATGAACCAATATAAGTTACTTTCATCCATTTTGAAGCAAGTGTTTCATTCACAATAATGGTAAGGACAATCTTGAAAAATTTGATCCAAGAAGTGACGAAGGTATTTTTCCGGGTTATTCATTAAATAGTAGATCTTTTAGAGTCTATAATAAACGCACATTGTGTGTAGAAGAATCAGTACATGTTATCTTTGATGAGAGTAACACTTTGGCCGAGAAAGGAATTATTACAGGTGATGAAGACCAAATTCAAGAAATTCAGGAGACAAGAAAATCTCAAGAGTCGACTAATAAACCTGATGGTGTGATAGAGTCAACTAATGAGATCAGACATAGTCAATCAGAATCTCCGAAGGAGTCAACTACTCATACAGTTCGTCCAAATGAATGGAGAAGTGAACCAGAATATCCTCAAAAATTCATCATAGGAGATCCAAGCGAAGGAATGAAAACCAGGGGAACTCTCAAGAAGAAAGCAAACACAACACTGATTTCCCAGATTGAGCCAAAGAAAATAGAGGAAGCTCTGAAAGACTCAAGCTGGTTAAAAGCAATGCAGGAAGAGCTAGATCAATTCGACAAAAATCAAGTATGGACTAATGCCTAAGCCTGAAAATGCTCCCGTAATTGGAACAAAATGGGTTTTCAGAAATAAGCTGAACGAGGATGGAAAAGTTGTGAGAAACAAAGTCAGATTAGTTGCTCAAGGATACTCACAACAAGGAGTCGACTATGATGAAACTTTCACTCCAGTAGCTCGACTGGAATCTATACGAATTCTTCTTGCATATGCATTATTTAAAAGATTCAGGCTATATTAGATGGATGTTAAAAATGCCTTTTTGAATGGTTTCATTGAAGAGTAGGTATACGTGAAACAAATCCCTGGATTTGAAGATTCAAAGTTTCCCTACCATGTGTATAAACTGACCAGAGCACTATATGGACTGAAACAAGCTCCATGAGCATGGTACGAAAGAGTTAGCTCATTTCTTCTTGATCACGGATTTACAAGAGGTAAAGTAGACACTACCCTTTTTATTAAAAGATCATCAGAAGGTAATCTCATTATTCAAGTTTACGTTGATGATATTATTTTTGGTAGTGCTAATCCTCTTCTGTGAAAGGAATTTTCTAATCTTATGCAAAGCGAGTTCGAAATGAGTATGATGGGATAGCTAACGTTCTTTCTTGGACTTTAAATTCAACAATCTGAAGAAGAAATGTTCATATGTCAGACAAAATATATAAAGGAGTTGATTCAAAAGTTCGGTATGAGTAATGCTAAATCTAGTGGCACACCAATGAGTTCTTCAACAAGTCTTGACAAAGATGAACAGGGAAATCTTGTTGATGAAACTAAGTATCTTGGAATGATTGGCTCACTTCTTTATCTAACTGCTAGTCGACCAAATATTATGTTTAGTGTTTGTAAATGTGCCAGGTTTCAGTCAGCTCCTAAAGGATCACATCTGACTGCAGTAAAGAGAATTATTCGATATTTCATTAGAACTGTCACTCACGGATTATGGTATCCACGATCTAACAATTTTAAACTAGAAGGTTTTTCAGATGCTGATCTTGCAGGTGATAAGAAAGACAGAAAAAGCACCAGTGGAACATGTCAATTACTTGGAAAGGCACTGATATCTTGAAACAGTAAAAAGTAAGGATCAGTCGCATTATCTACAACTGAGGCTGAGTATATCGCTATTGGACAATGTTGTGCACAATTACTATGGCTGTCTCATCAATTAGGTGAACCCATTCCAATTTTTTGTGATAACTCTAGTGCTATATGTCTCTCAAAAAATCCTGTGCATCATTCTAGGGCAAAGCATATAGACATCAAACATCATTTTATTAGAGATCATGTTCTTAAGGGAAATATAGAACTATCTTTTGTTGGAACTACTGATCAATTAGCAGATATTTTACTAAGCCTTTACTAGAGGACATATTTTCTTTTAAAGAGAATTACTTGGTATTATTTGCATTAATCATTAATATTAGGAACTATGTGTTACTATTATTGTTTACATTCCTAATGTTCGAACTTTGTTTTTTACTAATCATTAATTGCACCTCCGAATTCCCTCTCTTTTTCTTTGTTTTTACATCAGTTGCAGAGTTCAAAGAAGGAAAACCAATCATCACGTCTATTCAACTAACACCCCTTTCCTTTTATGTACCCGGCCGTCAGAAACTCTTCTTCTAATATCTGAAACCCCTTTTCAATCTCCATCGTCCTCATCGCCTAGAAAACCTCTCCAAAACCTTTCTCCAACCAAAGCTCTTCCATGGCCAAATACTCCAAAAATCCCCCAGCCTCCACCAGGAAGAGTACTTGCTCCAGAGCAAAACCCCCTTCTCAGCCTCCAGAACAAGTAGACCTAGGGTTCGACCATTCAGAAGGTTTTGCCTCCTCTCAGGCAGACCTCTCAGATCATTCTCATACTTTAGGAGAAAAAGCCCTGGGAAAAAGACCTATAGAAGAACCCCTTGAATCCTTTACTCCAGAGAAGTCGAAAATAGATCTCTCTAGTTCTTTAGAGTCTGACCTAAATTTCTGGGATTCTCCAAACAGGATTTTTTTCATTGCTTTGAAAGACAAGCCAATTGCTCATGGCAGGATAGTCGACCTTGATGACATGGAAGCCCTAACGGTGCATTGCTGAGTGTCCATCTGAATCTCTCCCAAACCAGTTAGGTCCAAGTGATGTTAGCTTTGAAACTCGTGTTCTAGCCCACATTGTTGCAACTACTCTGCTTCCTCGTACTGGCTCTTTCTCCACCTTCTCTCAAAGAGATACCTTTCTTGTCTATTGCCTTGTGACAAAACTCAAGATCAACTTGTCCTCCTGGATCATAAATTTAAGATTTAAAGTGCTGATGATCCGACCAGTCTGCCCTATGGCATGACCATCACTCACATTCTAGAAGCTCATAATATTTCTATCTTCCCTTCATCTCTGTTTCAAAATCTTACAATTCCAGAGCGTTTGCGAGTATGGGGTATATGTGTGTGAAGGGCTCATGGGTTAAGAAACAAGAAGGTGAGGTCAAACATGTTCAACCTGATCCAAAATCCAAACCCTATGTTTCCCATCATAGTCCTAGTGACCCTGACCTTGCTGAGAAACTGGTTGCCATTGACAATCAACTGTCTGCCATCAAAGATCTTCTTGCTGCTACTCAGTCCACTGTTGGAGACATTCGTGCAATCTCCAAAGAGACAGGGTCTGGTGTTTCAAAGATAAGAGTTGCAATTCTCAGAGTTAGGGAAAACACAGTCAAGACATTCAAGGAGGTACACGACAAGCTTGATGGAATGACTGTCTCAGCCAATGCCTGCTTTGATCAACTGAAGGAGGCTATTTGCCACACTCTTACTTATTTTTTGCGTAGTTAATGTAAAAGTTTTAGACAATATTTTTTGCTGTGTTGTTTTGGACTGAATAACCAGTCGTTGGATGATGTTCTTTCCTTTTGTTTTGCCGTAACTCTGCAAGCATATCATGCTATAAATCCTGTTTTAGTATATAGTATGTTGTTATTTTGTCCCCTCTTTGCTAATGTCAAAAAGGGGGAGAAGAAGAATATATGTATATTCGTGCAGGTATATCCATTTCATTGCAAGGGAAGTCAACTAAAGATACTACTGGACAAGCCGACTAAAAGAAGTAGTCCCAACGGCGCCTCTCGAGCCGGAGTTCGACTCTTGCGCCAAGTTGAAGTTGCCTGGGAAGGGGGAGTTTTAACAGTTGCTGTGCCAAAGTTCATTTAGAGACTAAGCTCATTTAGCCTAACTTATGTTGTATCCTGTCCAGTGGTATTATAATGACGCTTGTAATGATGTAAAAAGGTTTATTAGAGATAGGCTTGGGTGCTAATTGATGTTCATGTGCTCACGTAGTTGCTTTGAATTTTAATAGCATGTTCATTTGTTTTGTTGAGCCTTCTAAGCAGTAGTATCCATGCCTATAGGAAATGGTTAGTCCCAATCATATTTGGACTGTTTGTGCGCATGATAATAATTTTGAAAGTGTGTTTGTTTTTTTTAAAAAAAAAAAAATACATTGGGCAGTCTAATATTTTTTTTCCAAGTCTTTGGAATGGGTCTATCTGAACTTTGAGGAAAACAGTTAGTCTATCAAAATTTTCAAGGCCTGTATTTGTCGTGGAATCTCTCTTATATTTAAACTTTTGCTTAGTCTACCTAATTTAATGGTTTGCTTACTCATTTTGGTTTGCCATTGTCTTTAAACTTTTCTGGATTCATTAAAGTTTATCTTTTACATGCTTTCAGAAGTGAATGTGTCTTTCTCTTTAGACTTGGCTCATTAGAAGTCATATGGCAGGAGTTCTCTTTTTATAGTTATTTTTTTTGTTTGGACATATTTAATTAAAGTTTCTTCAGTTTTTAAAAAATGTCGTATTCCATCCTTTCTTCTTTTGGTTTATTTTCATGAAGATTAACTTATGAGTGCCCAATTATTTTATAAATCTATGGTATTAGTTTTCATTTGATTAACTAATTGCTTAATTAATTCGAAGGTCAATATGGGCCCTTACTTACTTTATGTGTTATTTGTGTAAGTCCTAATGTGCTCCCTTTTATATGACGCTAATAAGAATAGAAACATAAACCTGAGATTTTCCTTAAGTCTAAAACTATCCCTTTAGAATAGTGTCCAAGTCTCCTGGACTATAGGAAGGGGAATGGAATTAATTAGTGCGCTCTTAGGTTAAAAATTTCAAGATAGTAATCAGGGTAGTTGGAGATGATACACAAATTATCCGAATAGCCATTTTACGGGAGACATTACACGGGAATTGATCTATTAAGCATAAAAATTTAGGTACCCTTTAACTATTTATATGATCATCCTTAATTATATGTTTCATTTGTGTGGGGATAACTAGATTTAAATTATTTTGTACGTTTCCAATGGTAATTTATGTAATTGTCGCTATATAATAGGAGCAGTTTTACTTTCAATTAGTAAATTTGTTTCTCTGTTCCTTTTAAGTCTTATTTATACGTTTGTTGTCAAAAGTTGCTTTTAAACAATTTCACTGAATTGCTATCATGAGGGCGTGTTTGGTATAACGGAAAATATTTTTTGTGAAAAATATTTTTTTTGGAAAATAAGTAGTAATCTTATTTATTTTCTGGTGTTTGGTATGCAAATTAAAGAAAATATCTTCTCAAGAGTATTCATAAATAATTTAGATACAATAAACATGAAGCCATAAACTTTCGAACCAACAACCTTCCGAACCCACAAAAATTTTTTTTTGGTGCGTGGGGTGGAGTAGTAGGGTGGGTCGTGACGGAAAAAAATAACTAAAATTTTTTAAAAAAAGTATTTTTGGAGAGGGGTGCGGTGGGTGAATGTGGGGTGGTTTGGTAAGGGTGGGGAAGGTTGAGAAGGAGAGAGGGGTTAGGTGGGTGCATGTGGGGTGGGTTGGTAAGGGTGGGGAGATTGAGAAGGAGTTTTGAAAAATGTTTTCCCTTCTCTTGATAAGGAAAATATTTTCCTCCAATTGGAGAAAAAAAAGTTGATAAGAAAAATATTTTTCAAAATATTTAAACCAACCAAACATGAGAAATTGAAAAACATATTCCAAAAAATATTTTCCTGCATACCAAACACACCCTCAATTTTCTTTCTTTTACTTTGACACTTAGTACAGTTGATAATTAGTTGCACGTTAATCATTTAGCTATTAATAATAAATTAATCATTTGGCATGCTTAAACCACTTAGTTTACTTAATAACTCATATAATCTCACTTAGTTTAAAACTCGGCCTAGAATTACAGTTGTGGACCTCGAAGAGTGCCTAACACCTTCTCTTCGAGTTAACTTGAACCCTTACCTGATCTTTGATGATGTAGACTAGTCAAATTAAATTATTCACAAATAGGTATCCTAACACACCTTAAAATCGTTAGGTGACGACTCTTCACTTTTAATATCCGTTTGCAAAAATTGTCACGAGTCGAAATCCACTTTCGGAAGAAAATGGGGGGCGACAAAGAGTGCTGCCTATCAACCATGGATTACAGCAGCGCAATCATGAACATGATTTCATTCCTGAGATTGTAATGCTTCTCTACATTTATAATTCAATGTGTTAATAGTAGTGCATAAACAGGAACTCCTAACATTTTCGACGTGTGCTTTTGTGCGTGTATGTGTGTTTTAGGTTGAAAAGATCCCGTTCAAGCCATACATGCATAGGTTTCATGTACCATACAAGTATGGGTGTTTAACGGGTGGGCCGAGCCGGTCCGAGTCGGAGAAAAAGGTAACCGTCAGTTTTCAATCTGGGCCGGTTACGAGTTATGTCAAACCGGACTTAACGGGTCCGGGTCCATTCGGGTAAAAAAAATGAACCGACAAGATTACGGGTCCAAACAGCCGGGCTAGTGTTTTTTTTTTGTATAACTAAAGTAACAATATAAACAAAAAAAATAATCTTATAAAAATAGTGTTCGAATAAAAGATACAAAGACTTTATAATTCTTATATTTGAATATTTCATTAAGAATTTAAGATAATAGAATATAATGAAGATGGAAAAAAATTGCACTTATAATTTGCAAGTTCAAACTTGTAAATTAAAGTTTACATTTAATACTTCAAATTAAAGTTCAAACTCGCACTTATCATTGCATAATAATACTTCAAATTAATCTAACAAACTAAAACATTAAACATAATACGTCTAATAATTTTAAAATACAATTGTCTCAAATCAACTTAAGATCTTAAATCCGAATTTCTAGAGAACGCTTAAGACAACTCTTCATATGCCTCATTAAACAGCCCGTGCCCTCCCACTTTCGACGAAGATTTAAGACTCGACCACAGTTTTTGCACTTTACTTTGTGAACATCTTAATTTTCTTCTACCAAATCAAAGTGTTCCCAAACATATGAGCGCACTCTACAATCACGGGGCATGATTTAACTTGAATTGAGAATTTGAGTTTGAGAAATGAGAGATGAGTGAAGAAATGAAG
>ML437301.1:86134-112987 GCA_005239525.1 Nicotiana knightiana
GGGGGGGGGAGGGGAGGAGTGTATTTATAGTTTTTCAAAGGGCTAAATAAGTAATTACTAAAAGTGTTATTTTTTAAATAAAATTGCCCAAAAAGGGTTATTCTTGCAAAATATCTGTTGGGCAACGGTCAAATTTGAAGGCCAACAGTCATACACCTTTAGAAAAATAATTAAGATTTCTAGCCGTTAAACAGGTCCGGGCCGGTTAACCGGTTGAACAGTAATTTTCGTTGATGACCGGTCCGGTTAACCAGATCTTTTAGGTGAACGGACCAATCCCCCTCGCCCAGCCCATCCGGCCCCCTAACTACCGGTCCGGGCCGGTTCAGGTTTCAAACGGTTTGGGCCGGTCCAGAAATGGGTCAACCCGGCCCGTTTGACAGGCTTACATACAAGGCATCTAAGAGCACATATCCTCTTTGGTATTCTATCAAGCGTACATCGGCTTATATAATAGTCCTATCATCTTATTCAGCCTCTGGTAAGTACTAAGTAACTTCACTTTTGACAATTTGTTGCTATTGCTCTCAGTTTCTGTAGTAACTGACCTAATATATGTTGTTGGCCCAAGTAAAGGTTAGTTTTGAAGATTGACAAAGGAAGTTCAAGCATGAATCAGGTACATCCCTTATATGCATAGACATGGGCAGATTCGATCATGTGGGATGCACATGAAGGAGATAAGCTTAACTTAGTATAAGTGATGTCTCCTGATTGAAAATGTTGCATAATTGATAAGGAGGACTCTTTAATCAAAGAGAACACTATCCAAGATAAAGAAGGAGTTAGAAGTTGAGATCAACTAGAACTCTTCCACCAAGGAAGGGTAGCATTAGAACTCTAGTTGTTTTCTATTTTACTAACTCTATAAATTGCAGGATGTTTTCACTTTACAGGTAATGCACAAACGCAGAAGTTAAACATGAATTGAGAGCAAAATAGCAAGGTATTTTGCAAGCAATTCGTGTGTGATTCAAGTGTGCAAACCTGAAGTTACATGAACCAGATAGAAGAACCAGTTCCAAGCGTTTATCTTTTATTCTAGTTCAATTGTAGCAAGTGTTTTCATATTGTACCTTTCAGATTTATCTAGAGGCAATTGTAATAGGTACTCAAATTGAAGTTGTCGCAACAGTTATAGGCTGTTTGCTACAATGGATTAGAGTTAGTCCTAGGTTTACAAAAGTGTTTTTGTAAATGCAGTTTTTGGCTCAGTTGATTTAGTGAAGAGTTTGGAAAAATCCTACTAGGAAGTAGGTCGTGGGGTTTTCACCTTTTGAGCCAGGTATTTTTCACGTAAAATAATTGTGTTCTTTACTCTCCGCATTTACTATTTCAGCAATAGTAGGTAAAGGAACACAAAGAAGAACCAGGTCCTTCTATAACCAGTTTAGGCGAAAAATTGGGCATCACACAAATCACCCCCTCTTGTGTGGTATTGAAGTTAAAACATCAATTGATATCAGAGCGGGTTATCCTTGAAAAGGCTAACACCTTAGGAGAAGATCAAGATGAGTGCACCACCTAGAAATTGGGAAGGAAAATCAACTGCTAGGCCACCACTCTTCAATGGCAGTACTACTCCTGGTGGAATAACAGAACGAGAGACCACATCATAGGAGATGACTATGAGCTATGGGACATTATCACTGATGGTCCCCTTGCTACCATGAAGAAGAATGCTGAGGGAGTAGATGTGCCAAAAATAAGAGCTGACTGCCCTGCTGAGGACTTGAGGAAATGGGAGAAGAATTCCAAGGCCAAGAAATGACTTTTGTGTGGACTTGGTCCAGACGAGCACAACAGAATTCAAAGCTGTACTACTGCCAAGGAAATTTGGGACACTTTGCAAGCGACTCATTAAGGAACACCTTAAGTGAAGAGGTCCAGAGGAACTCTACTATATTCTCAATATGATAATTTCACTATGAAGGAAGTGGAAACCATCCAAGAGATGTATACAAGGTTCACCACACTGACAAATGAACTTAAGTCTCTTGGAAGGATTATTCTTGAAGAATACAAAGTTGAGAAGATTTTGACAAGGGTTTTTCCAGTCTCTTAGGAGAGCAAAATCACTGCTAGTCAGGAATCAAATAACATTTCCACTCTTAAGTTGGATGAGCTAATTGGAAATCTCACTGCTTATGAAGTTAGAAATCAAACCATGAAGATGGATGTACCCAAAAAGGAAAAGAGCCTGGCACTCAGAATCACTGAAGGTTCTGATCTAGAGGAAGATGAAATGGCTATGATCACAAAGGACTTCAAGAAGTACCTAATGAGAGGAAAGGGTACTTCAAGAAGTGGAAGCTATAGCAAACCAAGGGTTCCTGAAAAACAGTCCAATGAGGGCTGCTACAAGTGTGGAAAGACTGATCACCACATCAAAAACTGCCCTCAATGGGAAATTGAATGGAAGAAGGAAGGAGATGAATGAAGATACATTAAGAAGGAACAGGTTCAACCCAAGAAGAACAAAGGATCAACAAAAGTTATGGTTACTGCTTAGGGAGAAAGCTCAGATGAGGACTCAGATGATGAAGATGGAGATAAACACGCACTTATGGCAATTGGAGAATCTGATGAGGAATCTGAGGTAAATGTAATTCATCTCAAAGACAAGATTCAATTTTTGTCCAAAGGAAGGGTATCTGAGTTACTTCTAGATTTCATTGATGAATCTTAGGATATGAACAATGAAAAGGAGCAGCTGTCTAAGGAATGTGTGATTTTAAAAGCAAAGTGTAAGAACCTGGAACTTAGAATTAATGAGACTGTAAGTGAAAATACTACACTAAAGAACCAGTTTCATGCATGTGAATCAAATGTCCTAGAACTTAGATCTGAAAACCTAAAATTGAAACTAGGAACAAGTTAGAAGACAATTGATTGCACACAACTCACTCTAGAAGAAAATATAGGTAAATTGAAAGATGAGTTGTATAAAAAGGATGAGCAGGTAAAGAATTCTAAAGGAGGATCTAGGCAAGGTCAGGCATGAACTAGACAGAACTTGTAAATGGAACAGGTCATCCGATGCTCTTTTATGGCTGCAGGAACATCATAGTAGCAATAGAAGAGGACTTGGCTTTGGAAATCAGCCATCTAAATGGGATCCTAAAAGCAAGTACGTTACATTTCCTGAGAAAAAGATTTGTACTCTCTGTGGTAAAACAGATCACTATAAAAGTGAATATAATGCAAGAGAAAAGGCAAGCCAAAAGAACAAAGAATTTGTTTAAGGGAAGAATAGGCTACCAAGTTGGGCTAAAAAGAATTTAATTCATCCTTTTGCCTATAGAAAGGGACTCAAACTAGTTTGGGTTCCTAAGACTAACCCCTGATTTCCTTTTGTAGGTCCAAGTGAAGGGGAACATCCAAGTATGGTACATGGATAGTGGTTGCTGAAAGCACATGACAGGAAGCAAGAACCAGTTTCTTTCACTTGAGTACCTCAAATAAATGTCTCCTTTGGAATTGGGAATAAAGGTGATATTGGGGTTGGTAAGGTAAGTAAGAATGATTCTCACTCTATTGAGAATGTCTACTTGATAGATGGCCTAAAATACAGTCTAATTAGTGTATCACAACTGTGTGATAGAGGTAACTTGGTAGCATTCACCTCTACCTAATGTTTTATGATTAATCTTACCACTGGCAATATTGTTTTGCAGGGAAAAAGAGTAAACAATATATATATTGTAGATCTGTCCACACTTTCAGAAAATGAACTCACTTGCTTAAGTGTGTTGGACAATGATCCCCTCCTTTGGCACAAGAGACTTGGACATGCAAGTCTGAGTCAACTCAACAAATTAGTCTCCAAGGACTTGGTTATAGGACTGCCTAACATCAAGTTTAAGAAAGACAAAGTTTGTGAGGCTTGTGCAAAAGGGAAGCAGATAAGATCCTCTTTTAAATGCAAGAAAGTTGTAAGTACCACCAGAACGATGGAACTGGTCCATATGGATCTTTGTGGTCTAATGAGAACATTAAGAAGAGGTGGTAAAAGATATGTGATGGTACTTGTTGATGATTACTCTAGGTTTACTTGGCCATTGTTTTTAACATCTAAAGATGAAGCATTTGACATTTTCATTTCTTTTGTTAGAAAAACTCAGAAACAACTAGGTAATCAACTTGCATCAATTAGGTCTGATCATGGCATTGAATTTGAAAATGCTAAATTTGCTGAATTTTGTGATAAGCATGGCATATATCATATTTTTTCTACTCCTAGGACTCCACAACAAAATGAAGTAGTTGAAAGAAAGAATAGGACACTTGAATATAAGACTAGGACTATGCTTCTTTCTAGTAAATTGCCCCATAGCTTCTGGGCAGAAGCTGTAAATACTGCACACTACATCATAAATAGGTGCATGACTAGACCTCTTGTAGACAAGTGCTTTGTGCACAACAATGGTAAAGACTCCCTAGGAAAGTTTGATCCCAGAAGTGATGAGGTAGTATTCTTGGGATATTCTTCACATAGTCTAGCTTGTAAGGTCTATAACAAAATAACTATGTGTGTTGAAGAAAGTGTTCATGCGATTTTTGATGAAACTAACATTCTTTCTGAGAGACAGGAACATGATGATGAAGCAATTGGGCTGGTAAGAAACTTAAATAAAACCACAACCCAGACTGAAGCTGCACTGAAAGAAGGAACATGTGATGGAACAAGTTCGTCCACCTAGAGCAACTTGACAGGGGGAATAGAACAAAGAGGAAATGATCCTCAAGCTTCCATGAAACCTGTCCATGAACCTGTTCCACATCAACAAAATACTGAAGGAACATCAAGGAGAAACCAGTTAGTTGTGAAATTTTGCAAGTATCAAAGTTCTCATCCTATTGAGAACATAATTATTGATCCAAACTCTGGAATCAAAACCAGATCTTTATTAAAGAACCTTTGTGCTTTTGATGCTTTCTTATCTCTTATTGAACCTAAAAATATTACTGAGGCTTTGCAGGATGCAGACTGGGTAAATACAATGCAAGATGAACTCATCCAATTTGAAAGAAGTCAAGTTTGGCATCTGGTATCAAGACCCTTGGAAAGATTAGTAATTGGCACAAAATGGGTTTTCAGAAACAAACATGATGAGGATGGAACATTTACAAGGAACAAGGCAAGATTGGTGGTTCAAGGATATAGTCAAGAGGAGGGAATAGACTATGATGAAACCTTTGCTCCAGTTGCAAGGTTGGAAGCAATTAGACTCCTCATAGCCTTTGCTGCTTACATGGAATTCACCCTTCACCAGATGGACGTCAAAAATGATTTTCTCAATGGCTACCTAAAGGAAGAAGTGTTTGTCAAGCAACCTCCGAGGTTTGAAAGCAAGGATAGTCCTGATCATGTGTAAAAACTTGACAAAGAACTTTATGGGCTCAAGCAGGCTCCAAGAGCATGGTATGAAAGATTATCAAAGTTTTTGCTTGCACATGAATATAAGAGAGGTAAAATTGACAATATTTTATTCTTGAAAGAAAAAGGTAAAGATATCTTGGTAGTTCAGATATATGTTGATGATATAATCTTTGGAGCATCCACTAATAAGCTAAGTAAAGAATTTGATAAACTAATGGGGAGTGAATTTGAAATGAGCATGATGAGTGAGCTTAATTTCTTTTTAGGCTTAAAAATTAAACAAAATTCAATGGAACTATGATCCATCAACATAAGTATGTAAAAGAGTTGCTTAAAGGTTTAAAATGAAAGATTCCAAAGAAATTGACACTCCTATTGCAACAACTACAAAGTTAAATATAGATGAACCTGGTTCATCTATCGATCAAAAGTTGTATAGGGGAATGATTGACTCATTGTTGTATCTCATTGCTAGTAGACCTGACATTATTTTCAGTGTAGGCCTTTGTGCAAGTTTTCAGGAAAATTCAAAGGAGTCCCACTTGACTGCCGTCAAGAAATTTTTTAGATATCTAAAAGGCACCACTGATCTTTGTCTTTGGTATCCAAAAGTTAGTAATTTCAATCTAGTGGGATATGCTGATGTTGATTAGGCAAGTTTTCTTGTGGATAGAAAGAGCACCTCAGGTATGACACACTTTCTAGGCTCATGTCTTGTATCTTGGGCCACCAAAAAGCAAAATTCAGTGGCCTTATCTACTGCCGAAGCTGAGTATGTTGCTGTTGCTTCATGTTGTGCTCAATTATTGTGGATCAAATAACAATTAGTAGACTTTGGAATTGGTGTTGTTTGTATTCCCATTTTTTGTGATAACACTAGTGCAATTAGTATGACCAAGAACCCGGTTTATCACAAGAGAACTAAGCACATAGATGATAGGCATCATTTTTTGAGGATAACTAAAAAAGTGGTTGATCAGTGTGGAATTTTGTGCTACTGACAAGCAAATAGCTGACATATTCATAAAAGCCCTAAGTAGATATCACTTTGAAAGGAACATGTTATAATCAGGGATGATTAAGACCACCTAAAAGGACCAGTTCAAAATTCACAACGAAAAAAGGGAATATGAAAAAAAATAAAAAACATTTGGTTAGAAAATCTGGAAATTGTGTATATAACTAGATTAATTTTTGCTCAGCCTCATACTTTCAATAGTATACTCTTGTGCCATGTGTTAAAATGACTCATTGATCTCTAATGATATTTTCTCTATTTTTGCAAATTTAGACTTACACAAGAGAATTTTCAGTGAATAACCCGGTTCATCAAGATAACACGGTATGTTTACTACACTCTACATAATTTGAAATAATGATATTTGGATCATGAGCAGAGTCCTATTATATTCCAAAATTCTTTTGAACTTCCAGTTCCGTCCAAATACTCCTAACCGAATTAAACCACCTAGATTCTAGGAAAGACTCCAACGTCTTTTCAAAACTGAAATTCAATTTGATTAGACTTCTAAAAGTCTGAAAAGCCTTCCTTTACCCATTAATTATCCCTCTTTAAATTGATCATCATTATTTCTTCACTCCACTACTTTCTCAAGACGTCAAACTCTCCCCATCTTCTCTAATCTTCCAATCTTCCAAACACAATCTACTTCTCCTTTCTTCCTGAACCAAGTATAGAAATGGATAACCTTTTTGAAAAACCTTATTCATTACCCAAGTAAATCAAACCCACGCCATCCATCACACCTTCAACCACACCTCATCCTAAGAAAAGAAGAGTTAAGACGTTTGCTCACAAGACAGTGGCTAGGAGTGAATTGTCAAAGAAATAGACGCACAATTGAAAGCTAGCCAAGCCCAGGAACCCCAAAACTCTGAAGAATCCTTCAGGTCTGCTACTGAGGGGAAAGGAACTGGGTCTTCTGATACAGAAAAGGTAACCTCTGGGCCAAATGTTGCTACTGAAGTTATTTATGAGGTCGCTGAGAATCTGGAGAATAGGTATATTCTGGTTGGATCTGTGGTTGATGTAGAAACTTCTGAGTACAGAAGGATTGGTGGTTAAAAAAAAAAGAAAAAAAAAAGAGAGAATGAGGGTGCTCGTAGTGAATAAAAGGGAATGGGTAAAATAGTGGTTTATTCTTCACCCACTCATGATACATGTGTAATGACTGTTTGTGGAGCAGATTCTGGAGAAATGGAGGAAAGTGTGAAGAAAACAGGGGGAAGTGGGTCTGATGAAGCCGTTGAAGGGCTGGTTAAACTTGGGCAAAAGGTAGATGAACCTGTTTCATTTGTAGAAGAAACCCTCACAAACCTATTGAAGAAAGTGACCGAGAGCTACAACCCAAAGAAGAAGAGAACTTCCAAGGCTAAGACCCCTGACATTGTAAGGGCTAACAAGAAAAGGAAGGTTTCCACTTCTGGTACTGTTGAAATTCCTCCCACAAGAGGTAGAGCCACAAGAAGCCAGCTAAAGCAAAATGAGGTAGATTTGCAAAAAGCCTTAGAAGAAAGCAAAAGAAAAGCGGTTGCAAAAGGAAGAAGAAGATGGATGAGCCTGTTGACATTGATGAGATGGAACTGTTCCATCAAGATTAAGATGTGATTGAAGAAGTGGAGGTTCAGACTCCAAAACCAAAAAAATCCAAGACTTCCACTAAGAAGACTACTTTTGAGTCAAAGTCTGCTGAACCATCCACCCTGGAAAAAAGGACCAGGTCTGCTGTGAAATCTAAACAAGTAAAAATTGTTGATGAAGAAGAATGGAGTGGAGAGGAAGAAGATGATTCGACACTGAGAAGGACAAGATGACCAAGTTTGGCAAGAGGACAATTCTGCAGGGTAGGCTCCTCAGGGATTTAGAGGAGGAAGGAGTGGTGTCACTGTTGGAGAAATTAGAATTGCAAGGCTGGAAGGACATGGTCCTTCAGATGGATGGGAGGTTGGCCAGGAGTGAGAATGTCGAGTTTATGGAAAATGGTATAGGTTAGGATGGAAGGGTCACCAGCTTTGTGAAAGGGGTGCAAATCTCTTTCAATGAAAAGGAGTTGGGAGAAATTCTGGGTGTACCTACTGAGGGGTAAAATGACTACACCAAGCTCAAGTGGCCAAGCCTAGAAAACCTTCCAATTGCTCTTGTTATTACCAGAAAATTCAGTGACAATGAGGAGGAAAGTGAGCCCAAGGCTGTGTACAAGAATGAGATGAAGCCACCCCACAAGGTGCTATTCAAATTTATCAACAAATGTGTTCTGCCTGGACAGGAAAAGAGGCACATTGCAAACTTCATGAACATGGTCCTGATGGAGTGTTTGGACAGTGGAAGGTATATTAATTGGCCTGGATTTATAATCCAGCTCCTTATAAATGGCTCCAAGACTCATGACATTCCCTATGGCTTCATTCTCACAGCTGTGATTGCACATTTCAAGATGGCTCTGAAGAAGTGGGAGGTGGCTACAAGCAAAGATCATTTTGGGGAAAATACTCTGATTACTTGTGACTATGAAGTCCATGCCACTCCTAATGAACCTGGTTCATCCAAGAAGGTACCAGTAAATATCAAGGTCAGAGCCTTGGTGCAAGAAAATGGGGCTAAGGATGGAGAGATCGAGAGGCTGAAGAAGAGGATGGCTGAGGTGGTGACTGAGAGAGATGCTCTCAGTACTGAGCTGGCAAGAGAAAATGAGAAGAATGATGGCATTACTCAAGATATGCTGAAACTCCTCCAAGCCAAAAAGCAAGCACCTAGTTCTTCCCAGCCTTAAGCTCCCAACCTAGTGAATTCAGTGACCCAGTTTGAGATTTCTTTTGCTCATGTTTTCAGTATTGTTATTTCTTTTTATGCTTTGTGGAAGAATCGTACCAATCATCAATTGATTCACTATTTTTGCTCTAATTATTTGTTTATATTTCTTTTATGGTTGAAATTATTAGCTTGATCTATGATGATTAATCCATGATTGCATTTGAAGTAGCCCCAATAGCCATGAGTAAGTTCTAAAATCTGGGCATCTTATATTTTTTATGCAACTTTTCGATGATGCCAAAAGGGGAAAAAAGGTTGTGCTTTACACCTTGAACAGTGAAGTTTATAACCTAATGAACCTGGTCCTTCATGATAAGTGATAAAAAGGAAAAGTATTTCTAATATCGTGTTGATGTTGAGCTAAGTTAAAACAGGGCCTAAGCTTATGAAAAGCACCGAGTTTGTCATCATCAAAAAGGGAGTATCTGTTGGCCTAAGTGAAGGTTAGTTTTGAAGATTGACAAAGGAAGCTCAGGCATGAACCAGGTACATCCCTTAAATGCATAGACACAGGTACATTCGAGCATGTGGGATGCACGTGAAGATGATAAACTTAACTTGGTATAACTGATATCTCATGATCGAAAATGTTGCATAATTGATAAGGAAAAGGACTCCTTAATCAAAGAGAACACTATATAAGATAAGGAAGGAGTTAGAAGTTGAGATCAACTAGAACTCTTCCACCAAGGAAGAGTAGCATTAAAACTGTAGTTGTTTTTTATTTTACTAACTCTATAAATTGCAGGTTGTTCTCACTTTACAGGTAATGCACAAACGCAGAAGTTAAACGTGAATTGAGAGCAAAATAGCAAGGCATTTTGCAAGAAATTCGTGTGTGATTCAAGTGTGCAAACCTGAAGCTACATGAACCATATACAAGAACCAGTTCCAAGTGTCTATCTTTTATTCTAGTTCAATTGTAGTAGGTGTTTTCACATTGTACCTTTCAGCTTTATCTAGAGGTAATTGTAATAGGTACTCAGAGTATTCAAGTTAGAGTTAACTTAAAGTTGTCATAACAGTTAGAGGCTGTTTGCTACAAGGGATTAGAGTTAGTCCTAAGTTTACAAAAGTGTTTTTGTAAATGCAGTTTTTGGCTCAGTGATTTAGTGGAGAGTTTGGAAAAATCTTACTAGGAAGTAGGTCGTGGTTTTTTCACCTTTTGAGCTAGGTGTTTTTTACGTAAAATACTTGTGTTCTTTACTTTACGCATTTACTATTTCACCAATAGTAGGTAAAGGAACACATAAAAGAACCAGGTCCTTCTATAATCAGTTTAGGCGAAAAATTGGGCACCACACAAATTACCCCTCTTGTGTAATATTGAAGTTAAAACATCAAATGCCGTACTCAGGTAAAATACTCCACAATATAGTAATTGGATTGAGCAAGAATTTCCAAAGGTTAACAGAGCTCAGACGCCATGGCTAATTGTTCTGCTTCACTCTCCATGGTACAATATTAATAACTACCATTACATGGAAGGTGAAAGCATGAGAGTGATGTTTGAGTCTTGGTTTGTTCAGACTAATAGCCTGTTTGGCCAAGTTTCTTTTGATATTAGAACACTTTTGTTTTTGGTCAAAAGTATTTTTTTTTTCTAAAATTAAGGTGTTTGGCCAAACTTTTGAAAGGAAAAAGTGCTTTTGAGGAGAAGAAGAAGCCATTTTGGAGAAGCAAAAAAAAAAAAAAATAGCTTCTCTCCAAAAGCACTTTTTTGAAAAGTACTTTCGAGATAATAACACTTAGAAGTAGTTTTTTAAAGCTTGATCAAACACTAATTGCTGCTCATAAGTGGTGGAGGATCTTCCCCATCACCTATAAACCCTCTCCAAAACCTTTCTCCAACCAAAGCTCTTCCATGGCCAAACACTCCAAAAATCCCTCAGCCTCCACCAGGAAGAGTACTCGCTCTAGAGAAAAACCCCGGTCATGACCCGAATTTCGGAGTCGTGATGGCGCCTGTCGCGGAACCAGGCAAGCCACCCCTTTGTTTCTAAGCTAAATTATATTTCCAGTAAAAATGCGATTTTTAAACGAATTTATTGATAATATTAAGAGTCTGAAGTTTAAAAACAATATTTGAAACAAAATTAAAATCTCCATCCCCGGATCCGGTGTCACTCAGTCATGAGCTGCTATATAATAAAAAAAATAAAGAATGAAGAAATAGACAACATAGCCTCAAAATAAGTGCAACAGGTGGAATAAGGAAGAGAAGACGAGGCCGCGATCGCCATCTGCTACCTCGACAACTCCAATGAAAACTCTGATCGCTGCACAATATCCACTACCGGGTCCCTGTGTACCCAGATCTGCACACAAGGTGCAGGAGGTAACGTGAGTACACCAACTCAGAAGTAACGAACCCAAACTATGGGTTGAGAAGTAGTGATGGACAAAACCTCGAAATTTTACAATAAACAATATACAGAATTTAGACATGCTAACAGTTTATCAGGATGAGTAAATATGCCAAGTATGCCAGTATACTCTACATGCCATCATAAAATATATGTATGAAACCAATGTGGATATGCACATAGTAATCACAACCCTCACACATCAGTCCACTCAGTACCGTATATGGCTCTCAGGCCTAGGGAAAAAGTTCATCCCTGAATGTACATAATCATTAGTGACCGTAGCCACTCCGTACTGAGAAAAAAGGCCAATCCAGCCCCACAGAGAAAGTCCATCTTCGGAATACAACACTTGGACAAGATCCATGTCCAGGCACGATCCATCCCTCACATAACATCCACTTTGGACAAGATCCATGTCCAGGGAAGATCCATCCCTCACATCAATGCGCTGACTGGGGGTGTAAAGACTCTAGAGGGGCCCTAGTGGCCCAAGCGCCATATCAAGCCAACGAAGGCATGATTTAATATCGCTGTGGTTTGTAGTCCGATCTCATAACTATCTAAATAATATGCTCTCGGCCTCACTCAGTCATTACTCTTCAGTCTCACTCACATGGATCACAGATGCCTCTATCAGCCCGACACAATGATAAATATGCATATAATTAACAATACTGAGACTGAGATATGAAGTGGTATGCTATAAAAGGACTGAGTATATGGAATCAAATAATCACAAAATGAGACGGTAATATACGACCTGTCGGGTCTCAGCATTTTCGGCGTGAAGCCTAACATTTATACTTAACATGATTTCTAACAGGTTCACAATTACCACATTAACCGAAGCACAAATATCATCAGGGAATAATCACTAAGCGGTGCCATGGGATAAGCCAGGCCACAATTACTCGGTGTACGCCCACACACCCATCACCTGGCATGTGCGTCACCTCAACAATAGTCATAAATCATTTAGCTCGGGGTTTCGAACCCTCAGAACCAATTTTGGAAACATTACTTACCTCAAAGCCGGCTAAAATACTATTCCACAGTGCCTTTGCCTCTAAATTCGGCCTCTGAGTGCTCCAAATCTACCAAGTTCAGATTTTTATCATCAAATTATGCTTAAGGAATGAATTCCAAATAAAAAGTACCAAATTTAGCTCAAAACCCGAAATTAGCCAAAACCCGACTCCCGGGCCCGCATCTTGGAACTCGACAAGTTTTATACCAAAATGTTCTTCATCATCTTACGAGCCCGTACATATAAAGAACGTTAAAATCGGAGTTCGTTTGACCCCTCAAATCGACCCCTAAAGGTCTCATAATCTCAAGCCCTAACCCCACCTTTTTCTACTGATTTTCATGAATTAAACACTGAGATTATGTTCCTTAATCACCTATAATTGAGTTTTAAGGTCCAAAATACTTACCTCTATGAAGAACACTAATTTTCCCTCTTCAAAATAGCCTCAAAAGCTTCTTCCCGTTCAAAAATGGTGTTAAAATAGGTTATGGTCGCGGAGGGTTTAATTTAATTTTGCCCAGATTTTTAATAAAATGGCCTGTGCGTTCGCACGCTCCCAGACGCGTTCGCACAGTGTCCTTCCCACTCCCTCACACGATCACAACACTGTGCACGCGATCGCATAGTGCATCAGTCACCCTTCCCCACGCGCCAAGACCCCTGTGCGGTCGCACACACTCACCCGTGATCGCACTGCCTCCTCCCTCTCTACTCTGCGATCGCACCACTTCATTTGTGATCGCACAGAAAAAATTCCGGGGCCTCACCAACAGACCTATGCGATCGCATATGACACCCCGTGATCTTATAGAGGAATTTAAACCATGCAACACACCAGCAAAACAACAGATTTTTCAACTCCGGAAGTGTCCGTTAATCACCCGAAATCAATCCCGAGACCCTCGGGACCCCAACCAAATTCACCAACACATCATAAATGATTATTAAAACTTATTTGCACTCTCAAAACACTAAAAATAACATCAAAACACCAAAATCACATCGGATTCAAGCCTAAGAACTTTGAAATATATAAAATACACCAACGATGCCGAAACTATCCAAAACAACTCCGATTGACCTGAAATTTTGCAGGCATATCATAAATGACATTACGAACCTGTTACAACTTCCAGAATTCCATTCTGACCCCGATAGCCTATTTTCCACTGCCGACCGAAAATCACCAAAAACTAACTTTCGCCAATTCAAGGCTAATTCTACACCGGACATCACAAAAATATTCCGAACACACTCTTAAGCCCCAAATCACCTAAAGAATCTATCCGAGCCATAAAATTCGCATTCCGAGGTTGTTTACCAATAAGTCAACTCTCAGTTGACTTTTCCAACTCTAAGGCTATTTTTAAAGACTAAGTGACTAAATTCTCATTATAATTATTCCGATTCCGAGCCTACCAACTCTTACACATCAAGAACAGTTTAACCAAGCTATGACGAGGCAATAACAATAAATATAAATGCAGATTCTACGTAACGACTCACCGGCTTGTTACATTCTCCCCCTCTTAAATAAACGTTCGTCCTCGAACGTGCCAAGAGTTGTTCCAAAAGGCATCAACCACTGAATAACCGTACCATGCACACACCCCGGCAACCCTGTTGTTTTATACTTCAATACCACACAAGAGGTGGGGGGGTGATTTGTGTGGTGTCCAATTTTTGAGTGCTGTCTCAATAGAAGACCTTGGTTCTTCTTGGTGTTCCAACTTCTACTGGTGCGGAATAATTAATGCAGTAAAGTAAAAACACAGAGATTTTTATGTGGAAAACACCTGGCTCAAAAGGTGAAAAAACCACGACCTACTCCTCAGTAGGATTTTCCCAAACTCTTCACTATAACTCTGAGCCAAACAACATTTACAAAATAAACTCTTTTGTAAACCTAGGACTAACTGTAATCCCTTTGTAGCAAACTAGCCTTTAACTAATTGCGACAAGCTTCAAGTTAACTCTAACTTGAACAGTGTGTACCTATTACAATTGCTTCTAATAAAGCTGAAAGATACAATATTAAATCACCTACTACAACCAACTAGACTCGAAAGACAAACAAATGGAACTGGTTCTTCTAGCTGGTCAGTAGCCTTTGTTTTGCACAAGGACTCTGCTTGCAAAATTTCTCTGGTAATTTTTCTATCAGTTCTTGATTCAATTCTGTCTTTGTGCGATTGATTCTTCAGTAGGAATACTTCAACATTATATAGCGCCGGAAGTTAAGATGTTCTTGTATAGTTCTAATGCAACTCTTCCTTGGTGGAAGAGTTTGTGTTTATCTCAACTTCCTTCCTTTCTTTCTGTCCTTGGTGAACTTGAAATTTAACCTCTTATCAATTTGCAACCTTTTCGCATTAGGAGACAATCTCTTAGTTCATGGATAATTCACAGATCATGTTTATCTCCTGTGCATGTACGGTTCTTGTGCCAATTGGTTCGTTCGAGTATGTTTGGCCTGATGGACCTGGTTCAACTGGGTAGGCATTTGTCAATATTCAAAACCATGCAGTGACTTGGGTCAACAAATTCCCCCTTTTTGATGATGACAAACTCTGTGCTCAACCCTGTATAAACTTCAAACACTTTGTATGGTTTTAAGCATTTATCATGGAGAGACCAGGTTCATTAGGTTATAAATATCACAACTTTTTGAAATTTTGAAAAAGCACATATCTTCCCCCTTTTGGCATTATCGAAAATTTGCAAAATGATAAACTTACCAGAGTTGTTAACAATTACTCATGGCCATTGAGGCAACTGCAGGTGCAAAACATGATTAATCATCAAAAGAAACCAATAAATGTAAGCTATCTAAGAAACTGAGACAAGACAATAACAAAAACAACAGAATTCATTGATTAGAACGTAATTCAAGCACCATACAAAAAAAACTAAAGCAGTCACTACCAAGAGCAAAGACAACCAAAAAACAGAAATAGAACAAATCCGCACTGGGCAATGAGGGGGGTTTTTGGTAGCTCTGGAATTCCTAAGGTTGGGAAGGGGAAGATGAGGTTGGGGTCTTGGCTAGTTCAAATCTGAGAGCATCCTGCTCAGCTTCAACCTCATGAAGGCGAGATTTCAATTGAAGGATCTCCGCATCCTTTATCTCTCCTTCCTGCACCAATGACCTGACTTTGCTATTGACTGGCTGCTTCCTAGATAAACCAGGTTCATCCTCAGGAACATTGACAATATAATCACATGTCAGCAAAGTGTTCTTCCCAAAATAATCCTTAGCATTAGCCATCTCAGTTTTCTTCACAGGAACCTCGAAGTGAGCAAGCACAACTGTCAGAATAAAGCCATAAGGAATAACATGTGCTTTGGTTCCATTTACAACTCTATCCAAGAGCTGAATGTTGAAAGCTGGCCAATTAATCTGCTTTCCCATGTACAGGCACTCCACGCGTTAAGTCCATGTAACTGGCAATGTGCCTACGCTCTTGTCTTGGCAGTAGAAACTTGATCACAAATTCGAAGAATAGCTTGTTCTGGGGCTTCATTTCACTTTTGAATACTGGCCTGGGCTCAGGTTCCTCCTCATTTTCACAAAAGAATCTGGTGATGTTGAGAGCTGAGGCCATTCCATCGAGACTAGGCCATCTTTGCCTGGTGTAATCATCATAGCCCTTAGCAGGGATATTCAGAATCTCTCCCAGCTCCTTTGCATCAAATGTGATCTGAATCCCCTTGACTGTGGAGGTTACCCTGCCATCCTTCACACTTGCATTGGCCATAAACTCCACCAGTTCATTCCTTGCCAGCCTTCCTTCCAGGTGAAGGACCATGTCCTTCCATCCCTGCACATCCAGCGTTCATCAAAAAGATCATTCCGGATTCTTCCAGATCTCTCACCAGCTTTCCTTTAAGAATAGTACGCTTGCCAAACATGGTGAGTTTGTCTAGATTGCTCACCAGAGATTTCTTCTTCTCCTCCACTCCATTCTCTTTCTGCTTCTTATTCTTATTCTTATTCTTCTTCTTCTTCTTCTTCTTCTTCTTCAACAACCTTCACTTTCTTGGCCTTGGACCTGGTTCTTTTAGCAGTGCTTGAGAGTGTGGCAGACACAAAAGCTGACTTCTTTGAAGAAACCTTAGCCTTCTTGGGCTTGGGTGTCTCAACCACAACTGGAGCCGGCTGCTCCTCATGATAGACCAGGTCCATCGTAACATCATCAACAATAACAGCCTCAATAGGATCTCCTACCTTTGCCTTTCCCTTGGCAGCTTTCTTTTTCTTGCTCTCTCTTAGAGCCCTTTCTAACTCCTCTTCTCCTTGTCGAACAACACTTATTGTAGCACGAACCTTTGGGGCAGGTGAATTAGCAGATATAGAAACTTTTCTTTTCTTTTGTGGAATTGGGGTAGTAACCTTCTTTGATTTTGAAGTTCTTTTCCTCTTGGGATTGTAGGACTCCCCCAGCTTCCTCAGCATCTCAGCCAATGTCTCCTCGATAGATGAACCAGGTTCATCTGTTGATTTTTGTAGGCTCTCTAAACCTGCTGCTGCTTCCCCAGCAACACTTCCTCCTAAATATGTGACTCCTTCTTCATTAATCACAGGAGCGGGGGCACAAATAGCCAACGTGGAACTGTCCTCCCCAGATCCCCTTACAGAACCTCCTCCTCCCTCTCTCTCAAGAATTTTATTTTCCCCAGTTTTCTTTGCCTATCCGGCATTTCTACATCAACAACTGACCCAACCAACACAAACATATTTTCAGTAGTACCAGTTTCAGATTCAACTTCAAGATTACCTTGCTCAGAACTGGATGAACTTGGTGCTTCATCCTCATTAGCGGATTTGAAGGATTCACTTGAAGATTCATACTCATGAACCTCGCTGGCTTTAAGAATTTCCTCCAAGAATCTTGCAGAGAGCTAGAAGCAACTGATTTTCTGGCCAAAACTTTTACTCTTCGTGCCCTGGGGGCTGGAGTAGGGTTAGGTGTGGGTTCAGGAGTGGGTTCAAGAACTGGAGGGTTTTGGGGGGATGAAGATCTATTTGGTGAATGTGAACTGTAAACTGAAGGAGAATTTGAACTGGAAGTTTCTTCCCCATGATCAGGGTTTGTGGAGGAAGATGAAGCAGCGGGTGGTGAAGACATTGTTATGAATAATTTTGGAAGAGAAGAGACGATCAGTTTTGGTTTGAGAAGAATAAAGAACTTGGTTCGACTTATGATGTTATGAAGAGGGGAAGTAATGATGGCCCTTTTATAAGATGTGGCTATGAATTATACAACGGGCAGAATATTTAATCAAGTGGGAGTCTAATCGATGTAGAAATGTCATTGATTAGACGGTTAATAATCCCCTAAATATAGGCTAATTAAGTAGCGATGGGACTTCTTGGAACGGGTTCATTTTGGGATAAGTACAAAGAATTTGAAATAAACCAAATATAGATAGAGTCCTGCTCATGTGTGACTGTAATTAATTCAATAATTGTATGGAGATGAACACGTACCTTGTCAGTCAGATGAACCAGCAGGGATGAACCAGGTTCATCGTGTTAAAGTCTTTAATTTGCCTCAATTTACAAAGATAGAAAAACATCATTAGCAACCAGGGAATCATATTAATACATGGCAAGAGGGTATGACAGTAAAGTCATGATACTGAGCAATGATTAGTCTGGTTGATTATCTATGTTAGTGTTTCTAGCCAAAACTTTTTTTTTTAAATTTTGTTTTTTTCAATTTTTTTTTTCAATTAGGTGATCTTAATCATCCCTAATTCAAGCCGGTTTCTCTCAAAATTCTCCCTACTTAGTGCTTTAGTAAAGATATCTGTAATTTGTTGGTCAGTAGCACAAAATTCGATTGAGATCATTCTTTTTCATAGTTATCCCTTAGAAAATTGTGTCTAACATCTATGTGCTTAGTTCTTTTATGATGAACCGGGTTCTTCGTCATACTAATTGCACTAGTGTTGTCACAGAAAATAGAAATGCATCCAACCACTATACCAAAGTCCATGAGTTGTTGCTTGATCCATAGCAACTAAGCACAACATGAGGCTGCAACCACATATTCAGCCTCAGCAGTAGACAAGGCTACTGAATTTTGTTCCTTGTTGGCCCAAGACACAAGGCAGGAGCCCAAAAAGTGAGCCATGCCTGAAGTACTTTTCCTGTCAACCAGGAAACCTGAATAATCAGCATCAAAATATCCTACAAGGTCGACATTACTACCTTTAGGATTCCAAAGGCACAAATCAGTGGTGCCTTTCAGATATCTCAAAATTCTCTTCACTGCAGTTAGGTGGGACTCCTTTGGATTTTCCTGAAACCTAGCACACTGTCCTACACTGAACACAATATCAGGTTTGCTGGTAGTGAGATATAATAGAGACCCAATCATCCCTCTATATAGTTTCTGATCAACGGATGAACCAAGTTCATCCACATCTAATTTTTTAGTTGTGGCGATGGGGGTGTCTATTTCCTTTGAGTCTTCCATTTTAAATTTCTTGAGCAATTCTTTCACATACTTTTGTTGATGGATCATTGTTCCATTTGAGTTTTGCTTGATTTGCAAGCCTAAGAAGAAGTTTAGCTCACCCATCATACTCATCTCAAACTCACTCCCCATAAGTATAGCAAATTCCTTACTCAATTTTTCATCCACATATATTTGAACAACCAGGAGTTCTTTACCCTTTTCCTTTAAGAACAAGGTGCTGTCAATTTTACCTCGTTTGTATCCATGTTCTAGCAGGAATTTTGATAGACGCTCATACCATGATCTTGGTTCTTGTTTGAGATCATAAAGAGCCTTGTCAAGTTTGTATACATGGTCAGGTGAATCCTTGCTTTCAAAACCTGGAGGCGGTTTGACAAATACATCTTCCTTCAGATAGCCATTGAGGAAGGCACTTTTAACATCCATATGATGGAGAGTGAATTCCATGTGTGCATCAAATGCTATAAGAAGTCTGATTGCCTCCAGTCTTGCCACAGGGGCAAAGGTCTCATCATAGTCAATTCCCTCTTCTTGACTGTATCCTTGAACAACCAGTCTAGCCTTGTTTCTTGTAACAGTTCCATCCTCATCGAGCTTGTTCCTGAAGACCCACTTTGTGCCAATCACTGATCTGTCTAGTGGTCTGGGTACCAAGTGCCATACTTGACTTCTTTCAAATTGATTCAGCTGTTCTTGCATGGCATTTACCCAGTCAGCATCTTGTAGGGCTTCACCAATGTTCTTTGGTTCAATCAAGGATAGAAAGGTGTTGATACCCAAATTTTCTTCAATTATTTTTCGAACTTGTATATATACTTTCAAAACCACTCCTTACAGTAACTAGTATTTTCTCACAGTTTTTTTCGTATTTTTATCAAATTATTTTCCTGTTTATTTAATACTTTATATTGCATAATTATTCATAAATGATATAATTTCAAATCATATTTTCCCAACATGTTATTTATATCCTACTTAATTCCCTTAGGATTTTATTATTTCACAAATTAGCCAATATTGGCATCATTTAGTTAATTTCAGCAAATTTTGCAATTATAGCACAAATGTGCATTTATACCATTTTAAAATCAGTGAATGATCATTTATAATTTTTATATCTTAGTCAATCGCCTCAATTTCATTTATTTGGTCTTAATTTATTTTTACACAATTATTAGCTATTTTATTAATTAATTATCCTATTTAATTGGGTATTTAACGTTTAGCCTATTTTTATTTAAATTATAACCAGTTTTAAACCCAACCCACCTGACCCAAAACCCCTTAACCAACCCAGCCCAACCCCACACTTGATCTGAACCGTTGATCAAATGAGATCAACGGTCCAGATCATTGTTATCATAATTAAACTTAATCACTACCCCCTCCGACCGCTCATTCTCTCGGACTCACTCTCTATTTATCTCTCTCTGTTACGCTCTAAGTTCTCTCTAAAAGCCTCATTTGGCTTCTCATCTCCGATGGAGTCCGGTCATCTTCTCCGACGGATTCTCTCACCAGAAACCATGGCTCCTCATAATCTCATGGATATTTGTCCACTTTGCACCAGTTCACTGATGCTTTGGGGCTCTCAGGCGAACCTGGAGCGGTCCAACTCATCTCCCATGGTCCCATGCCACTTTCCGGCCTCCCCGGCCGTTTGAGTAAGTTCACAACCTGTTTCGGCTTAGGCTGGTGCCGTCTTTGAGGTTCTTCTTACTTCTCTGGCTTCCACGAAACCCTAACCCTATATCTTTCGATTTATTCTAGATCTACTTTAGATCTATAGTATTACGAAGCTTTTCTATGTTTTTCCCTAAAAACTTTCATCTTTAAACGATCTTTCAATTTCTAAAACTAGGGTTTCACAAACCCCTTTCAAAATCGATTTTCCTTTACTTCTGCTTTAATGTTATTCTATGTTTTTCTTTGTTAATACGTTTTGATTCAAAGCTTCTTACGGAAATCCCCAATTTTTAGGTTTCTTAGTCTGTCTTGTTTGCTATGTTTAGCCAATCTGTATACTTCTTCTAGGCTCTCTATGTGCTATATGTTTCTTACTCTAATTCATGGTTAGGGTTCCTGATACCCTCTACTGACTCTGTGATATTTTCTTCGAACCTATGATTCTGTATGTTCTGTACTGATTTTTCGAATTGCTTCCCTTGATTGTGTGATACTTTCCTTGATTATTCCTGATTCCCTGTGATTTCAATTACAGTCGAGATTCCCTCGACTAATTTTCAGAATTAAACCCATACTTTGTTTTGTAAATATGCTATCAATGGGTAATTTCCTTAATTACGTGTTATGAACCTGGTCTTTATTACACACTCCATGCTTTTACTACCCCCGTTATGGTAAGATCACTCTATTTGATTCTTTCCCTAATTTAACTCTGATTGGCCCATTTGAACTTGACTCCCTAATGAAAGGGAGTCCAGGCCTTTAATTTACACTGATTGGTTATTATTTCCATAATTATGTTAGACTAATTATTCCTTACCTAATTTTCTTTACTCGTTTTCAGAATTTTAAAACACCCTGCTCTCTTTAGCATGAGACAACCAATAGATACACGAACACACACAAAATAGCATTCATATTGCTCTGAACTCTGACTGGCTTTGCTGCATATTCTCTCTTGTTCTTCTGGCTGCTCAATCGGCTGAAAGCCAAGACTGAACAACTTATTGTTGCTCTATTGCTCTTCATACCACTGTCCTGTTGCTCTACTTCTTTGCACCTTGTTGTTCTATTCTTATTCCTTACTGGTATTTTTCTAGTTTAAGTTTATAGCATCCAACTCAACATGTTTTCTGTGTTCAACATGTCTACTTGCCTATGTGATTCCCCTTTCCTTTAGTCTAACATGTCTATTGCTTTCCCTTATATGTTTCCATCATGAATCTACCTGATCCCAACACTATGAGCGTGCACCCCCCTGATACTTAGTTATTATGTAAATCCTAATCTTGAACCTAATATGTAACTCTGTTTGACACCCCTCAATCTGATGTTGTTAGATTCCTGGCATGAACATTCTGTGATAACTAGGCTGTGATTGTTTAAACCAGATAGCACTAGCCTAAGGACTATTTGTGAGCAAGTCTGCCTCTACTATGTGACTTATTTGTCCCCCAGTCCCCCTATCCCTGTTTGTGTTTGCTTCCTAAGCCATGTATTTTCTGGGTTGCTGATTGTCCTGTTTCTTTCTTCCTTCTGCAAACCAGTTTTCATAAAACAAACTCTCATGTTGATTTCTGAAGCTATTTCTCAAAACAGTTATTTCCAAAAGCTACTTTTCAAACTCAACTCTTTTCTAACTATATGCACATCTCACTACTCTTAGTTCTAAGTTCTGCCCCTTCGTGTAAGCACTGCCTTGGGGACCACTTGAGTACCCATTGAACTCTGACACACAAGGCTGGCATTCCACACTGCACTTACTCATTCCTGGCTAGGGTACTTGGGTGTGAGCACTTCCTGGGGTCTTCTGAGATCCTTAGGAACTCTGACACACCTGGGTTACACAAGGTCATGACATATGGCATTGTTGGATCTGAGGACTTGGGCCTGCTGTTAGGCCTTCTATAGTGTAACTTCTTAATTTCCTTATTCATGGAGTTTTCGCAAGGCCGTTCTGTAATAATTAATGGTAAAAACAATTATGGGCTGGATAGTGAAATAGGCGGGGTTTGTGCATGCTTAGTATAATTATGGGTAGAAATCATGCTATAGGATTTATTTTGTATATGTGTGAAATAGTTACCATGCTTAGGAATACTTTCTATGCATGCATTAGAAAATATGTTTTAGGCCCGTTTATCTCAGCATCTTTACAATACTCATGCCTCACTTGGAAATCCTGTTCGTAGTTAAATAACTATAAATTGGTTGTTATAATGTTACTGTCTCTGCATCTTCATAATTACCATGTCTAGAAATCCTGTTTTAGGTGAAAAGCATTAATAATCAATATTTGCATTAGAGATCATATTACCCTAGGAATTCATTCTCAGCATGCTCATATTACCTATGGGAAACTCATGTGTTAAGGACATACTGCTATTTGTATTGGAAATCATGTACTAGGTTCAACAACTTAACTACGCTTCTGTATTTCCAGTTTTGAGTCAGAAGATGTGTCAATAAGTAAATTCCTCCCTAACTAATAATAGATTCTGATTTCTGAAAACGTTTGTGCATTTAGAAAAGCATGCGTAAGTTTGCATCCTTCCACACCCTATATACATTTAGATATCCTGTTTTGTAGGACACTGCATTCACATTAGTTTAAATACTCACTCCTTTACCATGATTAAGTCTAAACATGATAGCTGGAGTTTGTTAAACCCCGCCTAGGCAAGCCTTAGGCATTAAGTTTATTAAAACTGGAAAACTGTCTCTTTGTATTATTTGGTTAATTACAGATCAGAATTCATAGTCTAGAACTGGTAAAAGATTTCTTCTGAAACTCAGTAATCAGACTGCCCCCTTACTGTATTCTCACTTAGACATCCTGCCTTAGGTTCCAAAATGCAAAGACCTCTATGTGTTTGAGTCGTGCTAGTTATGTGTATCAAATTTGTGGAGGAATTCATGAACCCCATATCTGCTCCTGTGTGTCCCCTATACTTGCAGTCCTAAATGTTTTATTTTTCGCTTAGAATTTGTCCTTTAAACCTAGGGGTTCTGCCTAGCACCTACCCTTTCCTAACTTCCTCTAGGGCTGATAAGATGGGATTGGTAATAGCACGCAATAGAATCCGTGACCAACATACGCTTTAATTACCTTCACGGGATGGGAAGGGTAGAATATGGATATGATGACCGGTGCGCTAATACCACGTGTAGTCCCTCTTCGAGGAGTGATTATCGGGTATTGCATTGATGTGATCCGTATTACTTTACACCTAGGATATTTTCTCAAATGTTAACTTCAATTCCTTTTAAACTTTCAATAAAACTTCTATACTTGTTTTAAATCCCCTCTTATGTGAGCCTTGTTTGTTATTTGCTTATTGTTTGAATTCACGAAACCATTTGGCTGGGACCCACAATTATGGATCCTGAGGGGTGCCTAACACCTTCCCCTTGGGATAACTTCAAGCCCTTACCCAATCTCTGGTAATGCAAACTAGTTCATGAGTTAACTACTCAGGTGCCCTAACGCACCATAAAATCGTTAGGTGGAGACTCTTCCGTTAACTTCTTCCTTCCAAAGGAGTTGTCCAAAAATGTCAAGAACCCGATCTCCGTGAGGAAAATAAAAGGGGGCGCGACAAAAGGCATCAAACGCACACCAATTTTTCAAATAGGATCTTGTTTTGATTCTAGATGTCAGATCTGTGAGGGTGAGAACTCTGATATCTGTGTGGTTTGAGAACCAACTGTTCACTTCTAGATAGTTCCATGGTGTCTTGTTATTGTGGAACAGGATCACGTCCAAGGTTCACATATTGAGTTCCCCCTGTCATGTTGCTTGGGGTAGTTGGACCTGGTCCATCACCTGTTCCATCTTCCATATTTGCTTCAATGTTTTCACTGCTTCTCACCAGCCCAAGCTCTTCATCTTCTGGTTCCTGTCTCTCAGCAAGAGTGTTAGTTTCATCAAAGACAACATGTACACTCTCTTCTACACACATAGTTCTTTTATTATACACTTTATAAGCCTTGCTATGTAATGAATATCCCAAGAATACTCCCTCATCACTTTTGGGATCAAATTTTGCTAGGGAATCTTTGCCATTATTGTGCACAAAGCACTTGCATCCGAAAGCCCTAAGGTGGGATATGTTGGGATTTCTCCCTTTAAGTAATTCATAAGGAGTTTTATCTACCAGAGGCATGGTCATGCATCTATTTATTATGTAGCATGTAGTGTTTATTGCTTCTGCCCAGATGCTATGGGGTAGTTTGCTAGAAAGAAGCATGGTTCTTGCCATGTCTTCAAGAGTTCTATTCTTTCTTTCAACAACCCCATTTTGCTGTGGGGTTCTAGAGGCAAAAAAGTTGTGATTGATACCATGTTCATCACAGCTCAGCAAACTTTTCATTCTTAAATTCAGTACCATGATCAGATCTTGTTGATGCTAGTTGATTTCCTAACTGATTTTGAGTTTTCTTAACAAATGAGGTGAACATATCAAATACTTCATCCTTAGACGTCAAAAATAAGGTCCAAGTGAACCTTGAATAGTCATCAACTAGCACCATTACATATTTCTTACCACCTCTGTTCGAAGTTCTCATAGGGCCACATAGGTCCATATGAATCAGTTCCAACGTCCTGGTGGTACTGACCATTTTCTTACTTTTGAAAGAAGATCTTACCTGCTTCCCCCTTGCACACGCCTCACAAACTTTGTCTTCCTTGAACTTAATGTTAGGAAGCCCTACCACTAAGTCTTTAGAGACTAGTTTGTTTAGCTTATTTAGACTTGCGCGACCAAGTCTTTTGTGCCACAGGAGGGGATCACTGTCCAACACACTTAGGCAAGTGAGTTCAAAACAATCTTGTCAGTAAGCAAGTTAATCACAAAACATTTTGTGGAAGTAAAGGCAACCAGGTTACCTCTGTCACACAGTTGTGACACACTGATCAGGCTATATTTCAAGCCATCTATCAGGTACACATGTTTAATGGAACGTGTGTCATCCTTACCTACCTTACCAACCCCAATAATTTCACCTTTCTTTCCATTTCCAAAGGAGACATTTTCTCCTTTGAGGCTTTCAAGTGAAAGGAACTGTTCCTTGTTCCCTGTCATATGCTTTGAGCAGCCACTATCCAAATACCAAATTTGGCTGCTTCCTCTCACTTGAACCTACAAAAAGAAATCAGGGGTTAGTTTTAAGAACCCAAACTAGTTTGGGTCCTTTTCAATGAGAGAATGGATGAATCAAGCTTTTTCTGGACCAATTTGGTAGCCAGTTGTTTTTAACAAAACTCTCATTTCTTCGACTGGCCTGCTCTTTTGCAGTACACTCAATTTTGTAGTGGCCAGTCTTACCACAATGGGTGCAGATTTTATTCTCAGGGAGAGTGAGATACTTGCTTTTGGGATCCCACTTGGGCAATTGACTCCCAAATCCAAGCCCTCTCCGGTTGCTACTATGATTCTCTTGAAGCCATGTCAGGGCATTAGAGGATTTATTCCATTTACAGGTTCGATCTAATTCATGTTTGACTTTGCCAAGTTCTTCCTTAAGTGTTCTTATCTGTTCATCCTTGGCATACATCTTATCTTTTAGTTTTCCCGCATTTTCTTCTAACATGATATGAGAATGATCAACAACCTTTTTACTNAACAAGACAATGTTTTTCTTTTCAGATTCACTTACTCTGATTTCTAGGTTCATGCATTTTGCTTTTATCATTTCACATTCTTTAGAGAGTTGTTCCTTCTCTTTGGTTGTTTCTTCGAAATCATCCATGAAATCAAGTAGCAACTCAGAGAGTTTTTCCTTAGATAGGAACTTTATTTTATTTTTAAGATGGGAGATACTTACCTCTGGTTCTTCATGTGATTCCTCATCGGATTCTCCAATTTCCATGAGCGCGTGATCTTCATTCTCACCATCTTCTGATTCTTCATCTGAACTTTCCACCCAAGCAACAACTATAACTTTTGTTGTGGCTTTCTTGGGTTGGACCAGTTCCTTCTTCCTGTTCCTTCTTTCATATCTCTCCTTTTTTCATTCTACTTCCCACTGAGGACAGTTTTTGATGAGATGGTCAGTCTTAC
>ML437302.1:0-61545 GCA_005239525.1 Nicotiana knightiana
TATATATATATATATATATATATATATATATATATATATATATATTATTAAAAGGAGAGAAAAAAGCCCCTCCTTAAGCTAAGTGGCAACCTAGAAAAAAGTCACATGGTTTAAGTAGTTAATACTTAGTTATTTAGTTAATAATTAGTTATTGATTATTGTATTTTAATTTAAATATCTATAAAATAATTAAAAATATATATTTTATGATTAAAATATTTTTTGAAAAAACTATCCATTCAAATTGGAGAATAATTTCAAAGTGGAGTGTTTAAATTATTTTAAGATAAAAAACTAAAATTTCAAAAAATAAAAACCTGCCAATTTAAATTTTCTTTTTTTTTAATAAATTTTGTTTTTCTTTTTAAATTAAAAACTTTATTGATTCAGAAAATATTATTGAGAATAATATATCTATATCTATATATAATAAAAGGAGATGCAAAAACACATTATTAAGACAAATGGCATAACCACAAAAAGCCAAGTGACATTATTAAGACAAAATAAACTACCAGTTTAACTAAAAACCCCACTTTAAATTTTGAATTAATTGGTAACTCTATTTGAATTAATAAATATAGATATTTTATAATTAGCTATATTATAAAAACTAAAATATAAAAAAAATAATTACTCATTCAAATTGGGTAGTAGTTTCAAGTTGGAGTTTTAAAGTTATTTTAAATTAAAAAAAGCAAAATAAGAAAAACTTAAATTAGCTACAATAAAAAGACAAATATGAATAATAAAAAAAACTAACTATTCAAGTTGGGTAGTAGTTTCAAGTTGGAGTTTTAAATTTATTTTATAATAAAAAACAAAAATAAGGAAATAAAAAATTGCCAATTCAAATTGGGGTGTGGTTTCAATTAGGAGTAGTTTCAAGTTGGAGTTTTAAAATTATTAAAATAAAAAAACAAAAATAAAGAAATAAAATAACATTCAATTCAAATGAAAAATACAAGAAATTAAGTGGCATTGTCAATACAAAATATTTTTCAAGTGGCATTCAAACTGGGGAGTAGTCTCAAGTTGAAGTTTTAAAATTATTTTAATAAGAAAAAAATAATTTAGCTACAATTAAAAAACGAAAATATTAAAAAAAAAAAAAAAACTACCTATTCAAGGGGAGTAGTTTTGGTTACTCCCTTTCTAAATAATTTTTTTTTGAATTTTTAAATTTTTAATTATTTGGTTACTCTATTTAAATTATAAATACAGATATGTTATAATTAGCTATAATAAAAAAAGAAAAAAAAAGTACCCATTCAAATTGGGGAGTAGTTTCAAGTTGGTGTTTTATAATTTTTTTTTTTTAAAAAAGATGAAAATAATCTATAATATAAAAATGGAAATATATATAATAAAAATAGGAAAAAAAACTACCCCATTCAAATTGGAGAGTAGTTTCAAGTGGGGTTATACAAATATTTTAAAAAATATATAAAATTAGCTATAATAGAAAAATAAAAATATATAAAAAACATTATCCATTCAAATTTGTTGGTGTTTCAAGTTAGAATTTTAAAATAAAAAAAATAAAAAAACTTTCAATTCAAATGAAAACTACCACAATATAAAGATACTATTATATATATATATATATATATATATATATATATATATATATGCTTATCTCTTTATACTTTTGATGAATTCAAAATTATAATGTAGTAAAAAAATATTAATTTATTTAAATTTTTAATAAACTACAAAATTTGAAAATTAATCAAATAAGTATTACAGTAGAAAGGAATGTACGACGATAGGGGGATAGAAATAATTTTATGATATTTATATTTTATATTAATTAAAAAATAAAATATAAATAAATAACACTAAAAAAAATTATCAATAGTACTAAATATTGCTAATTCAATAATAAAATAAAAAGGATCAAACAATTTATTTGATTACTATATGATGTGTATCCTTTAATTTTGTATAGATTGTGTCATATTTCTGCACATTATATTAAATAATAAAATCTAATTAATATTTATTAAGTTAATATGATATATTAGATCATAATTTTATAAGATTAATATTTTGTCAAATTATCCGTGCATTGCATGGGTTCTTATACTAGTTATTTTTAAGGGCATGAAAAATTCGAAGTGGACGAGTAAAAGTGAAGTGAGTAATACACTACTCCTGCTAGTAATAATGAACAATAATTTAAAGAAAACTAGATATTGGAACACGCAAGATTTTGCGACAGAATTTGTGTTTTCTAGTGCAGGTCTTTTCTTCCATGACTCACTTTTGATTAGTGTTTAATTTCTATATTTATCACGTGAAATTTTTTAACATGAGTACAAATAACAGCACATAACATAGACGTGAAGTGAATACTCAATTATAAGAGGTTAATATAAACTAACTTGTACAGTCAGTTTATAGGAGTATAAGATAAATACCCATTTGATTAGCATTTTCATGTCCAGTATAGAGGATTTCTTTTTATTCTATTCTTGAAGTTTGTTGGATATTAGAGTACTAACAACAACAACAACGACACGATAAAATCCCACAAGTGGGGTCTGGAGAGGATAGTGTGTTCCCCGATGAGGCAGAGAGGTTGTTTCCTATAGACTCTCGGCTCAAGAAGACATTGGATATTAGAAGCTATTCTATCGTATCATTCACTTTCATCTTCTACACCTATACAAACATTTACCAACTGAAGCTACGCAAAGAATCTATTCTACTAAACATTTTCAACTTTTTGGAACTTGTACTAGAAGAATAAATTATGCTTCCTCATAGTATACCTGCTAGTTGTGGCATAATTCCAGCTGCAATTCAATATTGTATCTGGATGGAAACAACTCAAAAACACTGTAAAGTTTTCAACTTTCATTACAACTTTTTCAGTACAAGAGAACAATATTAGTGGATCAAGAATGACACTTTCCAGCTCCAGGCTTCCACCTCTTTCTTTAGGTAACAGTTGGGCCCTTTGGATTTATATATGGGAAGTGCCAGATAAAAGCTGAATCTAGGAAATTCTAAGAGGTGAAAAGGTAAATGAGAAAGGCCTGACTTTGCATCTAAAATCAATCAGAATTATCTACTATGCAGCTTTTCACAAGTGGAAAGCATATACTCTTTGTTGAAAGCAGCAGAACCTATAAACAATAGAGTTGTATACCTTTGTTTTTAGGAGCAGATCCTACACATACTAGCAATATAATGTTGGGCTTATCATTTTCCTTTTGTCTGTGCAGTAAAAATTTCTTCCCTGTCAAAGTGTCTGCTTCTTCTAGGAACATCAGCTATATTACAGAATTCTGATAGGTTTTTCCTGATTTGCACTCTTTTCTTTTTTTCTGGTGGACGCGGGCCGAGAATGCTTAGATCAATACTCGCACCATATGCTTGCGTAGACGATATGACTGTATCATAAGCCTTTGTAGAAAGAGATAGGCCTTCATTTAGAGCCGTAATATACAACTCATATGCCAGCCTCGGCTTGCCATCATTTGCGAGTGCCTCAATTAGCATCTCATAGCTAACTTCGTTGGGGGTTATGTTTTGAGTTTTCATACGATGGAACCACTCGTACGCAACACTTCCCATACCATTTCGAGCACATCCACTGATGATAGCATTGAACGTGACAACTGTAGGCTCAACTCCAGAGGAAACCATCTCCTTGATGATTGAATCAACTATGTTAAATTTCCCTTGGGCAGTGTAAATTGATGCCATAATAGTATAGGCATACAAATTTGGCTCAACGCCCATTTTGATCATATGTTTCCAAACCTGAAGGGCCTCATCGTAGAGCTTGCCTTTCTCTAGAGCACTGAGCAATGCTCCATAGGAAATAACTGTTGGTTTTTCACCTTTTTCTACCATTCTCCTAAAAATCTGTACTGCAGCGGATGTTTCTGAAGCCTTGGAACAGGCGACAAGCACTGCGTTCCATTCCCTACTGCTTGGTTTTAGCCCCTTCTCTTCCATCTTATTCAGCAACCTAACACCCCATCTCCAAATACCTCTTTTTTTGGCCGCGCTCAATAGTATGTTAAAATGAGAAACTATCAGTTCATATGACATGTTGTTTGGTTTTGGCCCCTTGTCCAACAAATCCTCATAAATTTCGAGAGCTGCCCACCATTTCTTCGCCTTACCCATCAACCAAATGATGTGGTTGCAGACGGATAAGCTAATCTCTGTATCCCTCTCTCTTATCCTATTATACAGTTCTTTTGCTACAACATAATGTTCTTCACGGGTACACGCCCACACGAGGCGTTCATATTCTGCACAACTAGGTTGGAGCCTGGCCTTATCCATATCCGCTAGTAGTTTCAGAACGTTGGTGCTTGAGTTTTCGCCCTTTACCAGCCATTGCCGCATCACCTGGTAGCAAATTCTAATTGTGAAATTCTCAAGCTTGGGAAATTCGTACCCCCAGTTTTCTTCCTCAATATTTACTATTTCACCATTTTGATATTTCTCTCTTGTATCGACAAAAAAAGCTATAGCGCCAAATCCATCTTCAAGTCTCCGATAAGCAAACAAGGCAGTGGAATAAGTTGCAGGACTAGGAAAGAGTCGCTTCTTTGACATCTCTTTGAAAAGATTGAGAGCTTCAAGTTCCCGACCTTGTTCTATGTAAATTCTCATTAGAGTATTATAAGTCACAACATTAGGATCCACTCCTTCCGATACCATATCATCCAACACTTTATCAACAAATTCATACTTCCCCGCCTCCTTTATGGCGCCTAATAGACTGTTATAAATGAACACATTTAAGGTAATGGAACCGATGTTATCCTTGCTCCTCCTCCTCAACCACTTGACGAGTGCCAGTGCAGAGTGTAACTTCTTATCCTTGCCAAAACCTCTAATCATAGATGAGTAAACTTGAAGTGGCAATTCTACCTTATCCTTGAGAACTTCATCTACCTCATCTGCAGTTTTAACAAAGTGCAAGCTCTGTGCTAGAGCTCGAACGTCCACCTTCTCGCCTTTTACTCTCCCTACCTCTTCCTCCTCACTTTTAACATCACAATCATCATCATCATCATCATAATTATGAGTCATGACCCTCTTTTCTTCCAATTGAACACAACTGAAACCCTCAACCCCACCTTCCTCTATAGTGAAAGATTGTGAACTTTGTTTTATTACATCACAATCAATAGCTTGCCCTTCAGAGGCCTGTGCCAATGCAAAAGATGGGCCAAAAGAATCCTTCTTTCCACGGCGAAAAGGAAAGAATCCTTCTTGTTTTCTGAACTTAGTCTTATTCTTTGGATAAATAACACTTCTTGATACATGATCAAAGCTTGAATAATGTGACAAAGAGTATGCAACAACCCAACTTTCAGCTCTAAGTCTTGTAAAAACTGAACTAGAAGATGAAGCCAACTCTAATTCCATATGAGGTAACATACTAGAATTACTCCTTGAAGACCAGACATTTAGATAAGGCATTTTGTTCAGAGAAATTTACCAACAAAAACCCCAAAATTCAGATTTTAATCAAACATTGATGATTAAGTAACCCCTAAAAAATTCTTGATTTTTCAAAGATAAAAAGCAAAGGATACTGAAGCAGTAGCTCATCTAGTAGCTTCAAGAATTCAGAAGAGCATACCTTGAAGAAGAAACAGTTGAAAGGAAATAACTTTGTTGAGAGGAATTCTGAAGTGGGGCTTACTGATTATGGAATTTGGATTTCAACCATTCATATTATTACTGCTTTCTCGTGGCCATTCATTCTGCTGTGAACTCAAAGTTAGTGAGGTGTACCATTAATTCTGAGCCTGGGAAAATTATGCTGACAAAGAAACAAGAATGTCATAAGGAGCTTAAACTCATTTCGCAGGCCCATTGGGCTATAAGTAATTAGTTGGGCTTGTATCTCGTTGTATTACTTAAGAGTCTTTTGGGCTCAAATGATCCATACTCACAAGTTTGGTTCACTGCATGGTGAGATATATTGGGCCACCAACGGCAGGAAACTGTAAAAATAACACGGGCTAGTGAGTTTTCGAACTGGTAATTGAAAAATAACCGGCGTTTGTAAATTTATTAAAAAATAGCCATTATTTTGCTGTAACACGGAAAATTCCAGCATAATATACAGGAGATTGGAGCACCTGTGTATGAACGTCCAACATATTATACTGGACCAATATATTATGTTGGAACTGCAGTATATTATTCTGGAAGTTCACATGTAAAAAATTTGAACTTGCTGGAATATTTTTCGAATTTTAAACAGTATTTTTGTTTAGATTTATCTTTACATGAAAGAGGTTAAATTTCGATTACTTTTGAAAATGTGACTATTTTTCAAACCACTTGTAAATCTGATTATTTTTAAATTTTATCCCTGGAAATTACACCAAATAACCTTTAAAATGGATGATCTTAATTTTTTTACCCGTGCTTACTCCATGGGCAAACCTTTAAGGTTAAAGTCAAAAGTTGAACTTTAAAGGTTTGCACATGAAACAAGTGAGGTCAACAAAATCAAAAGTGACACAAAAGTGTCGTATTTGTGCAAATCACTCTTATGCGTAAAAATAACACGGGTTAATCAGTTTTCTTACTAATTATTGAAAAATAGTTAGTTTTTGTAAAGTCATTAAAAAGTAGCCACTATTTTGCTGCAACACGGAAAGTTTCAACATAATATACTGGAGATCGGTGCATCTATGTATGAACTTCCAGTATATTATGCTGGAACTCCAATACGCGGAAAATTTCAGTATAATATACTGGAGATTGGAGCACCGATGCTCCAAGCTCCAGTATATTACGCTGGACCGGTATATTATACTGGAACTCTAGTATACTGGAATATTTTTCTGGATTTTAAACAATGTTTTTGATAAAATTTTAAATATGACTAATTTTGAATGACCACACGTAAATTTAATTATTTTTGAGTTTCCCTTATGACTGCATCGATCCACTAATTTAAATTTTGATGTGGTAGAAATGGTGGGATGATCAATTCTTGCAATCTCTAAGATTTAGCCGCCGTTTGAAATGTAATTGAAACTTGTCACTTTTAGAATGAGGTCTTAATTAAATTTTGATGGAACAAGATACGATTAAAAAAAAAATTGCCCCAAGAAAATGAGAGGTATTTATTTGCAATGACTCAAAAGTTAAATTTATAAATGAAGGGAGCATAATGATTTGTTTCATTACTTTCTTTTACATAATATTGATTTAACCTCATTATTCTTTGCGTCAAGTGGATGTGATTGCTTTAAAAATAAAATTATAAGAATTATAAAAGTTTCGGAATCAAGTAAGATATAAGGCATGCGTCCTATTTATGTGCGATAAATTTAGGTACACTTAGTCTATCAATAAATCGATAAATTGAGACTCATTATATAGCTATAGACCTGAACTTTCTAAATAAATATATAGAAGCCAGGTGTTCAAATCGAATCGGAAAATCGCACCAAATCAAAAAATTAAACCAATTCGATTAAAAAATCCGACTAGGTTTGATTTCACTTGGTTTGATATTGAGTAAAAAAATGCGATCCAAACCGATATATATAAGACTTTATATTGAATTTTCTTTAAAAAATATTGAAATATTTGGGATCCTCTCACGTGTTAACCTAGAAAGCGTACATTAACGAAAAATTATTGTTAGACGACTAAGAAAATAACTATCATGTATTATTAAAAAAATTCTCCCATTAGAATATTTTAATAGATCATATGTTTATCAATTTTTTCAATATTCACTAAACATATATTCACTTATCAAAGTTTTATCTATAACTTTAAAAAAGTAAGATTAGAATAATATTTATGTAACAACAAAAAAAACCAAAAGTCCGACAAAACCGAACTAATCCAAAGTCCAAACCGATATAATTAGTTTGGTTTGGTTTTGATAAAAATCGAATTAACCCGGTCCACGTAGACCCCAAGAAGCCAACATACCATTATACAGTAATTTATACGTAACTTAATACATAAATTGTCCAGGTGTATGTGTATCCAATCTCATTACGAAGATGGTATATTTTCATGTATCCAATCTCATTCGTCTATAATCAATTTTGACAATGCTAATAAGGCGAGATTTTATTCTTGGATCTCCACATGTTTTGAGTTCCAAAGAATTTTGAATATCTACTACAGAACAAGAAAGGAGTGTCTAATTTTTAGTTTCAAAACATTATTTTAAATGTAAAAGCCACTCACTGAAAATAGTTTGGTTGGATTTGCCAACGAACGAATCTGCAAATATCGAAATCTTATGGGAGGCGTGGGAAATAAGGAATCATATCTAAATCTGATCTCATCTAAAAATCTTGGTGATTAATGTCCTTGTAGCCAGGGATGGATGTAGAGTAATGGTAGCGGGTTCTTCTGAACACAAAATTTTAGATGCGATATAAATTTATGTGTAAAAATTTATTACTAAAAGTTTTAAAGTTGAACCCATAAAATTTAAATCTTGGATCCAGACTTATAGCCTACGCCTCTTGTTCTTGTTCATCTGCCCCACTTCACATATCCCAACGTTGGTTGAGTTCGTTACGTTGAATTTGACATTTTAACGCTTGATACTTACTAATGTTGACTAGGCTTGTTAGTAAAGAGGAATGACCTAAATTTTAAATCTTTTTATATTCGATGTAGATTAGTGGTAAGTTAAATAATATATAAATTGAGTATTGGCGGTGCATGTTGGAATGGGTTGTGGGAGAATTTATCATGGAGGAAAGTTAGTGATAAGTCTTACTAATTCAATAGTTTTAGGTATACGTAGTAACTTAGTAAATATGGCAATTAACCTGGTATAAATGTTAAACTATATTAGTAATAATGTAAAATATTTTTTGATTACCTAAAATTTGGATAATAATTAAATTTATATTGTGGTTTTAAGGATATGTGATTTCATTCAATACCAATTGGTAAATATGAGAGTAAGTGACATAATTAAACTATGAATAAATCAAACCAGTGTTCAGATAGGGCTTCAGCCTCGAGTCAAGATACCCTCGAACTGATAAATACAAAAATAACAAAGATAGAATAAACTGATGAACAATAACACAAATACGAAAGAAAGAGTTGTATTACTTTTTTCTCAGTGAATAATGATGCTTCCAAATGATTAAAACTCCTCTTTATATAGTAGAGGAATTCTACTTATGATATAACTCTAATTACAGAAGGAAATCGTATAATCAACTAATTAACCGCTTCTGATTTGATCCGTTCCGAGATTCACGCTACGATCCTCGACTGTTGCGCCCAAACGCACACACAAGTATACATGGTCGTACAAGTAACCAAATGATAAGTCGAGTGTCGAACCCACAGAGACTTGTAGCAACTACCCACTAAATTTACTAAAATTGTTATTCAGTTGTCACGCCCCAAACTAGGGGAGGCACGACTGGCACTCGATACTGTATTCGATCGAGTTAGCTACTAAACATACTAGCTAACTAAACTAGGGGCCCAACAGATCGGGCAACACAACATCGCAAATACTAAGCCTGGACCGTTAAGGTCATGGCCTGAATAACAACAAGCCATATAAACGAAGATAGACAAGCCAAAATAATAAAGTACTAGCTGGCCGACGAGGCCGCGACTGAAGACATACATGCCTGCACACATATATATACATGCCAAGCCCATGGGCTGGAGACTGAAAGTTGCAAAAAGAAACCCAGAATTTTGGGTCCACAATAGCCTCTAAGAGTGTCATAAGCATTATCGAGACAAGGCTCCGACTATACCCAAACTGTACAACAAAAGTAACCATCCTACGAAAGCTCCAGGAAGAGGTGGAGTTTACCAACTCACAGCTGAACCCCGAAATCCTAGCGGAGGGGTCGATCAGAGTCCCTACCTGGACCTGCACGCACGAAACAAAATTGCAGTATCCCCAAGCAACGGGACATCAGTACGAATAAAAATGTACTGATATGTAAGGCAGAAAGTAGAATCATACATAGCTGATGTAAAAAGGGTAATAGAGATACCACCTGACACTGAAACTCTGATAGCCTCCATGGCCGACATCCGACCTCATAGTAATCAAATATGCATGGTATGCTCGTGTAATCGTATGTCATGAATACATATATATTGATGCAAATGCATGACATACCCAACCAAATGCTAGCAATGGCGGTCTCTCCCGGTAGCTAACCGGTATCATATTGCCAACCTGTGGCCATCTGTACAATATATATAGTCTTTCGGGCAAATAGGCCCCTTACCTCCGGTTATAGCTCGAAGTCCATGCATAATATGCCATGTATGATATGAACTTTGAATGCACATAATAGGCCATAACAAGAACTTAGCCAATCTTGGCTCATTGGTACTCTTGTTCTCATAATCTCATAATCACCTTCGTATCGCATACAAATGTCTCGGTGAACCTCATATGTTTTTTGAATAAGCTTGAAAACTGAACTCGACTTTTAGAAAGATAACTTAACTCTGAAGATGTTCATAAAAAGTTTAAGGTGGTTCACTTAGTCCTTATACCTGATTTCTTGATAATTAGTAAAAGAAAGTATTTCAAAAATCAAGTGTTTTAGTAGTTTAAACATAAAAATTATATTTGAGATTTTTTTGGAAATCGAGTATCACTTTAGAGATTTTTAAAATACACTTTAACAAGGAAGAATGACTGATCGCAAATACTAAATGCCTTTATTTTTAAGTCACACAACCCAAAGACGAATAAGAATTCATGTATATGGGCATATAGTTAAGAAAGCCGACAAAATACATATATAGATGTTGAATACCCTATTTAACCGAACGAGTGAAATATCAACTTAATAGCATCATGAAAATACTTCAGCTACGATACCAATTCCTTTCACAGAAGGTCTTTCTAGAAATAAAATAGTAAAATATCACATTTAGCGTCTTAGGAATTTTCCAGAATTCGTGCTCAAAGGAAGGACAGAGCTTAGTCTTAACATACCTCTCAAACGAACGTCTGAATGCCTGTAGTTCCTTCATAAAAGTTGTTCCTTACGTCCTAAGATTTTCAAACACTATATATATGAAGCTTATACGTACCTATAAACAGTTCATAATTGAGTTTAAATCGGCAGATTTTCCATATGACCTAACTTGACGAAACGTCCGTAGAACTTTGTAAAAACGATCATAAAAGAGTCCCGAAGATGATTACCTTGGCAAACCAAGTATAAATATTGAAGAACCAGCAAGAATAATAAGTTCCTATCTTCCAAAAATAGCTCCAAACACAGCTAATAGAAGGGGGAAACGATTGCAAAGCGTAGAGANTCAGCAAGAACAACAAATTCCTATTTTCTAAAAATAGCTCCAAACACAACTAATAGAAGGGGGAAACGATTGCAAAGCGTAGAGATTACGTTTCTAGGCACGGGGGCAAACTTTAACGATAGAAATCATTAAAAATACACCTTAATCACTCAAGAACACCATGGGACCTTCTCTTCAGCTTTCTCACTGTTTTGGGACTAATATAAAATATTTTGGGGTCTTAAAAGTTGAATTTGCCGATTTATACCACTTGTTTGACCCGGCCCGGTTCGCGACCCGGTTTCAGCTCGGACAGTCGGCGGTAAAACAGTCATAACTCTTTACTTAGATGTCGGTTTGATGTGAAGTTTTTTTGGTTGCGAACTAGACTTGTAGACCTTCTATTCGGTAGGTTGTGGATCCCATAATATTTATATATTGGGAGAAATGATCTGATACATTTGACCCAAAGTTTAAAAAATTTATTAGAGAAATTTACGATAACTTTTGCCGACCTTTATTTATCAACTTGCTTGACTCCAAAAATTAACATGTGACTAGTGTGATATTATAATACCTCATAACACATTATTCTTAGCATATTAGACTCTCTTAGTCTTATCCCACAGGTGCAAGTTAACTTAAACCTTCCGAACACGCGGGGTGCTACCCGAGTCCATTTTTTAACCATGAACCTTTGTTTAAGGGATTCCTTTTACCTAAAGCTTTAGTTTTGTTCCTTGATATTACCACGCATTTTCAATCTTATTCTCTCAATGTGCTATACCCAATCATATATACCTTATATAACCATGCCACGTTACGTAAGAGAAGAGAGAAGAAAAAAAANACTCTCTTAGTCTTATCCCACAGGTGCAAGTTAACTTAAACCTTCCGAACACGCGGGGTGCTACCCGAGTCCATTTTTTAACCATGAACCTTTGTTTAAGGGATTCCTTTTACCTAAAGCTTTAGTTTTGTTCCTTGATATTACCACGCATTTTCAATCTTATTCTCTCAATGTGCTATACCCAATCATATATACCTTATATAACCATGCCACGTTACGTATATTACGTAAGAGAAGAGAGAAAAAAAAACACATGGGGTCTCATATCAGTCAAGACAAAATCAAGTTCAAGAATATGATTATACTAAGCTATAATTCTAAATAATAACTAAATTATCAAGTAACGAATTGATTTTTGTGTATTCAGTAGAGACAAATATTTCAGGGTTGTGATCGATTCACCATTCATATTGCGTTCTAATTAACTCTCCTTTTCATATAATTCACACATGGTTGCTAATTAATCGATAACTGCTCTCATAGACTTATCCCGAAGTACTACTCGCCTATTCAAAATAGATTAACGCCTATATTCCTATGAAATTAATCTATTAAGAACGCATTAAGATTATGATATTTAATTAAGCACGGTGACTAGGTATATTTCCTATCCTAACCACAAATCCGCCCCTTCCCCCTCCCCCCTCCCCTAATAGTTAAGATCGCGCTCTCTTCAATTCTTCTCTAATCTATACACGACTTTCCCAAGCATAACATAGATAGTAAATAGAACCTAACTGCTGCCCAGACAATTATCAATTAATCACAGAATTGAAGAAACAACCATATATTAGTAAATTGTAATTAATGTTAAGCTTACATTAACAACAATATTCATGGCTAAATCACAATCCCAAAACAATAGGTTTTTAGCCACTCATGATAACAACAAACAATTTCATAAGTGTTGAATAATTGAAAATACTAAGAAAAGATGAAGAAAACTGAGATATCTTCTCTTCTCAATGTTTCTCGTGTGTATCCTCCCTCAAAAGTGGCGTCTCTCCTTAAAAAATAAGCTTAGTCTTGTTTTTATATGTGTTGGGTAGGTTTAGGTTCAAAATAACCTTGTCCCGGGCAAAATTAGACAGGATTCACGCCACCAGCGCCCAGCCCAGCGCTAGGCGCTGTAGATTTTTAGCTACTGATTTTGGCGCCACAGGTAGCGTGGGGCGCTGAAATTTCCAATTTTCCCGTTTTCATCTGTTTTGTCTCTAATTTCGCATATTTCGCCAGCAATTGCTCCCGGATCATTCCTACACATAAAACACCTCAAATTAATATAAATCAACACATTTTACATCCTAAATCCACGAAACAAAAGTAAAACATGAGGCGATATACACATAAATATATATACTTTAAGCAAAACATCAACACCCCACACTTAGACTCTTGCTCGTCCTCGAGCAATTGGACTATCAAATAAACTCCCAACTACATACAAGTCTCAACTATAGAGGAGCACTTTAACTTTTAACCACACAATTTACCCTTGACTATGATCAATACCGGCAATCAAGCATGAACATACAAAAAAATTCATATTCTTCCCTTTTTAAACATGCCCAAGTATAACAATTCAATTCAATCACTCCAACAACCTATTTGCAACCACCCGACCTCAAGATTCAACTTGTAACCACTAAGCACTCTCAACTCACACACTTACCCAACAAGAAAGTTTACAATATTATCAATCATTCATGAGATCATGTGCCCTTACCAACAAACAAAAGAGTGAATATAGACTAATCCACACATTCAAATATGCTTTTGAATATAATTTAAGGACAATTGAACAAAATTCGCTAACTCTTACAAAGAATTCATATGCATCCCGTGGTCGTACCATAAGCTTGCCCGTAGTATAAATCTCTACTAATTTAAGCTAGTCAAATCTAGGATTAATTAGGACTTTAAGGTTGTAATGTAAGCTATGGGAAGGGTATGATACATTTAGGAATATTTACTAACCCTCCTAAGCACTTTAACACATTACGCTCACAACTCAAACACATATTCTTCTCAACTAATTCACTTGCCACAAACCATATACAACATAGCCCCTTTTTTTTTCAATTAAGCACTTATATACTCCCACTAACACAAATTAGTAAAATTGGGAGGTGTGTGTTTTTCTACATACTTTAACTATCATTTTTTTCTTTTTCTTTCTCTATTTTTTTTACACACACTCCATACAATAAAGTTCATCGGCTAGTGACTTTTGATTTCAGCTTTAGTGCACGAACGGGCCCTTCCATGGTTCCACTAAAAAGCTACTCCCCAATCTCTAACCTTACTTCTTTTAGCGACTAATTGCCTTAGGAGGTAGAGGTTCAACAATCTCAAATTAAGAACAAAGTAGGGGTACGACTTGTAATGTGGATGCCAAAAAAAAGGTCTATAGGCTCAAAAGGGCTAGCAACGGAAAATTTTATTTTTATGTGACAAGCACATCTATGATCAAGCAAGAAAATGCCTACGTCATCTCCTAAATTAGCATAATTTACAATTTCGCTTCGATTAACACATCAGGGAATTTCTAGACTGCACAGGATAGCACAGAAGATCACCAATTCTCACACACACATTGCACATGACTCAATCAAGATGGTTTTGTTCAATTCTCAAGTCAAGAAAGCACACATAATTGAGAAAATTAACAAATATTGCACTATGTGGCATACAAGTCGAACAACTGAGAAAAGACATCACAAAGTAGGCTAATTACTTTACTTAGACGTCACAATTCAAACCATATTCACGTTTTTTCAGAATGTATGTCATAGCCTAATGTACCAGCACCAAACATGTTACTAGGTAACTCAGAGCCACTCAGTTTCTTCGTAACTACTTCTAAAAAAAATTAAAGTACCCCGTTCGAGCTACATCCTTGAAAAAGAACCGGTGCCCAAAGAAACACCAAGGGATACTACCTAGCTAGCCTAAAAGAAAATAAAATTTTTTTTTTGGTATTTTTAATTGGACTTTATCCCTCAAGAAAATTGTCCAAAAGGTCCATCGTCGAGAAAAGTTCGAGCTTTTTCTAATTTTTTTAATTATTTTTATTTATTTTGAGAACCTAGACTATGTATACTACGAGTTCTAAAAAAAAAATAGTTTTATACAATTACACTTCAGAAAGTAGTTTCCCCACCCCACACTTATCTTACGCATAGTCCTCGATGTATGATCACAGAGAAAAATATTAAAACAAGGGTGAGAAATACTCCCTGAGACCTTCTCGGTCCTAGATCGGACATGATCCTCAATATTTCGAGTCGAGATGACCCCACACTTAAGCTCAAACATGCTCCTCAACTTCAACCTTGGGTACTTAGACTTCCTCTACTCTGCAAAATAAAAATGACGCAAGACTTGACAATAAAATAATAATAAATAAATAAAAGATATACAGGCTGGGTTTCCTCCCAACAAGTGCCTTATATATAGTCGTGGCACGACTCTGCTACTCTGATCAGGCTGGGCGCTTTCCCTTATTCTTTCTCCTATGAAGTCTAGCCTTTTTGCACGCTCTCAGAGGGTCCCCTATTTCATATCTGGCTCTTTTCTCAATCATCTTTACACACTCAACTTGCAACAACGCCTCCTCTAACTCAGTTGTCCCATCTTGATCACTACAATTCGCATAAGGACTTTGCTCCCCTTCAATTTGACCATAGTAATCATGCACAAGTCCTCATAATGTTTAGGGAGCTTAAGTGCCTTGTACACATTAAAAGTGACTTCCTCAGCGTCAACTTTCATCTTTAACTTCCATGCCCTCGCATCAATAATCGCTCCACCAGTAGCTAAGAATGGTCCCCCCAAAATAATGGGCACTACCTCATCTTCCTCGTAATCAAGAACAATAAAATCAGTAGGAAGAATAAACTTTCCCACTCGAACTAACACATCCTCAATAATTCCTTCTGGTATAACTAGTTACCTATCTGCTAACTGTAAAGTTATTGTAGTAGGTCTAATGAGTTTCTTGAACAAAGAGGATATCATCAAATTTATACTAGCCCCTAAATCACACATGGCTCTACCAACTTCTTGTTTTCCAAGAGACAAAGGAATGGTGAAACTCTCAGGATCCTTCAACTTAGGAGGATGTTTACTCTGAACTGTGGCACTGCACTCTTCAGTAAGTGCAACTGTTTCGAACTCTGTATGTCTTTGTTTGTTTGCCACAATATCTCTGAGATACCTTGCATACTTAGGCACTTCCTAGAAAATTTCCATCAAAGGAAAATTCACACACACTTGACTCAAAATATCTAAGAATTTCTTGTACTTAGCATCATCTTTTTGCTTCTGCATTCTTTGTGGAAACGGAGGTGGTAGCCTTGTCACAATTACTAGCTCTGATCCCTTGTTCTCTTTCTCATTCTCCTCAACTGGCTTGGGAACTAATTCTCCTTTAGGATGCTGTATACTTTTTTTCTTTGGAACTTCTTCTAATACTCTTATATTTCTCAAAGTAACCGCATTGACTTGAGCTTTAGGATTAGGCTCAGTATCACTAGGAAGAGCTCCAACTGGTCTGGTATTTTGGGCACTGGAAAGTTGTCCCACTTGGCGCTCTAAATTTCTCATTGTTGCGGCTTGGGCTTGCTGATCAACCATCAATTTATAAGTGAAGGCTTGTTGATCAGCCATCAATTTCTGATTGAGGGTTTGCTGATCAGCCACAATTTCTTCATCATTTCCTCAAGGTGACTTGTTGGACTCGCTTGTTGTTCAGCCTGAGGTGGTCTATATTGTTGTAGAGGTGCTTGAGGTCGGTATTTATTCTGAGCACCTTGGTTTCCACTCCAAGAGAAGTTTGGGTGGTTCCTCCAGTTGGGATTGTAAGTGTCCCCATATTGATTTGTCTAGCCTCGATTTGCATTACCCACAAAATATACAGACTTTGGATTTGCTGGACATAGATTGCTCATGTGACCTTCTCCACAGACTTCACAAAATATTTGAACTTGTTGCACTGGCTGAGCTTGTTGCTTGTTAATAACCATGGTAATTTGATTGACTTGGTTGGCCAGTGTAGAAATTTGCGCTGATAATGCCGAGACGACATCTAACTCGAGAACCCCTGTAGATTTTTGTACCATGTGTCTTTCCATTTCTCCTTGCCAATCCGGATTGCTTTTGGAGAATTTGTTCAATAATGCATATATCTCGTCAAAGCTTTTCTTTAACACTTGACCTCCAGCTGTAACATCTACCACAATTTTTGTTTCAGGATGAAGCCCTTCTATGAAAGTGTCGCTAACACTTCGTTCGTCTGATTATGATGAGGACAATCTCTGAGTAGCCCCTTGAACCTCTCTCAAGCCGAGTATAAAGACTCTCCCGTTTTATATTTGAAGGCAACTATCTCAGTTCCGATCTTTGCAATTTTTCCTGAAAGGAAGAACCTTGCCAGAATTTTCCTTGCCAAATTATTCCATGATGTAATAGAACTAGTTGGTTCTATCTTCAGCCATTGCTTTACTTCGCCCAACATAGAGAATGGAAAAAGTGTGAGCCTCACATAGTCTGGAGTGACCCCACTAGTGATATAAGTATCACTAATCTCCAAGAAGTTCAGGATATGTTGTTGCGGATCCTCGTGTGGAAGACCCATAAACTGCCGATTTGCATGAAATAATTGGATCATGCTCTATTTCAGCTCAAAGTGCCCAGTGATTCTTGGCTTCACGATGCTGGAGGTGACATTAGCAATACTGGCATCGCCACCTCTTGAACAACCATGTGTATCTCCTCTGCCATGTTCACATGAAATTGAACGAATGCTTGGAGATTATTTGTATTCTTTGCTTCCCTCAACCTCCTATGAAATGTTCTCTCAGGTTCGGGGTCAAAGCCGTTGAGTCTGTCCTGGCTTCTGACCCTACACATTCAATCGAAGTTCCGGAGATTAAACCAACAATTAAGTACGTTAGACGAGACGAAATAAACAATTAAAGTAAAAACTAGAAAGTAGTCAATATTCAAGTCCCCGACAACGGTGTAAAGTATACGCGGTCGTACAAGTAATAAATTATAAGTCGAGTGTCGAATCCACAGAGACTTGTATCAACTACCCATTAAATTTACTAAAATTGTTATTCAGTCAAGCCAAAATTAAGTTCAAGATTATGATTATACTAAGCTATAATTCTAGGTAATAACTAAATTATAAAGTAACAAGTTGATTTTTGTATATTCAGTAGAGACAAATATTCCAGGGTTGTAATCGATTCACCATTCATATTGTGTTCTAATTAACTCTCTCTTTCATGCAATTTACTCATGGTTGCTAATTAATTACTCTCATAGCCTTCTTCCGAAATACTACTCGTCTATTCAAAATAGATTAACGCCTATATTCCTATGAAATTAATCTATTAAGAACGCATTAAAATTACGATATTTAATTAAACACGGTGACTAGGTATATTTCTATCCTAACCAAAAAGCAGCCCCTCCTCTCCCAAGAGTTAAGATCGCGCTCTCTTCAATTCTTCTCTAATCTATATACGGCTTTCCCAAGAATAGCATAGATAGTAAATAGTACCTAACTGCTGGCCAGATAATTAAGCAATTAATCACAGATTTGAAGAAACAACCATATATTAGTGAATTGTAATCAAGTTTAAGCTAACATTAACAACAATATTCATGGCTAAATCACAACCTCAAAACAATGTATTTTTAGCTACTCATGATAATAACAAATAATTTTATAAGTGTTGAATAATTGAAAATACTAAGAAAAGATGAAGAAAACTGAGATCTCTTCGCTTCCAATGTTTCTCGTGTGTATCCTCCCTCAAAAGTGGCGTCTCCCCTCCAAAAATACGCTTAGTCTTGCTTTTAGGTTTAGGGCCGAAATAACCTTGTCCCGGGAAAAATTGGATAGGATTCACGCCACCAGTGCCCAGCCCAGTGCTAGGCGCTGTCCCTGGCGCTGTGGATTTTTAGCGTAGGGCGCTGCTTGTGGCGCTGAAATTTCTAATTTTTCTGTTTTCGTTTGTTTTGGCTCTAATTTCGCACATTTTACCCCCAATTGCTCCCAGATCATTCCTACACATAAAAATACCTCAAATTAATATAAATCAATAGAATTTACATCCTAAATCCACGAAACAAAAGTAAAACATGAGTCGATATACACACAAATCCGTTCCTAGATTCACGCTACAATCCTCGACCAATTACGGAGATCTCGCTCTTTCATTACTAAGCTATCCCCGATGTTACTCGAAGTTTATCTCCCTTGATTTCAATTGATACCGACCTCGATCTCAAACTCAATACCTCAGTAAAATCGGATGGCCCCGATTTCTACCATATACATCTTTACTAACTTAAAATCCTACTAACTTTTAAGATAGAAAAATCATAACGTGATTAAGATAATTATTTACAATATAGCCAACTAAATCATATCCAAATATTTGAAACGTTAATGTAATTTTGGTTGTCGCAAATTAAACTTATAGGGTGAACCTTGTGCACGTGTTGCAAAATGAGGCATTATGACCGCAATGAAAGGTACTCCTTCCGTCTCATATTATATGTCGTGTTTCTCTTTTACACGTAAAATTCGCTTTCTCTTAACCGGCTCCTTCTTCTTTGTCAACGTTGTAGTACCCTCGGGGGGAATATGTGTGATAGCCCTGCGGGGTGGAATTCACCGAAGTGGACGATAGGCAAGAGAAGGCAGAGGAGTGGACCTGACAAGCATAAGATTCATACTAATGCCAAGCCAAAATCTGCTTATTTTCTTCCTTATCTTAGGCATAGATAGAATTCGCGAATCCTGCCCGATTTTTATTTCCTTCCCCTCGGGAGACATCGTAAATAGTTAAATGTTTGATTCTCTAAATAAGTCCCAAAGTCCTAAGTTCTTCCTTTCAATCCAAGTCGAGTTAATAATTTCTATGGTAGGGCTGAAACCAATGAATAAATAAGAAATTAACAGCAGAGGGAATCAATGATTCTTATTCGACCGATATCCTTTTCCTTCTGCGACGGAAGGGAAGAAAAGTAATGGAACGCCCTTTAAGAAAATATTAAAAGGTAAAGTTTTTGAGTATTTTATCTTTATTTATGCCTTAAGATATACTTTATTTTCATTTATTATTTACTCATAATTAAGGTATTTGTAGTCTTCAAGAACAATTAATATTAAGGGTAAAATAGAAAAAAATAATTAATTTACTCTTGAACTTCTAAAATGACAAATAGTTTGAGACAACTATTTTTAGAAACTACAACATATAATATGAGACGGAGGGAGTATCAACAAAGTGGATAAGTTTGAAGTACTGATAATTAAGATGACTATAATTATATTAATTTACGCTAAATAGGTTAACAACCCACATGTTTTACAATTAAAATCTTGACCTAAACGCCAAAGCAGGATAGGAGAAAGTTCAAAGAATCTTCAAAGAGAACCACATCATCAACGAGACAATAAGCAGATAATCATTAAGCTAATTACATTTTTTAAATACTAATCGTTCTTCAATTTCTCTTTCCAATTTTGTTATTTTAATCAATATCATAGATTAAGATCAGGCTCAAAAAGGACAATACGAACATGGGTAATATCTAAATTATATTTGGAGAGAAACCTGGTAGACTAATTAATTGTGTGGTTATGTCATCTCAAATCATACTTAAAAGTTGTCTAATTAGATCATCGAGTTCCATTTCTCAATAATTGATGGGACTAAATAATTACCACACAAGAACAAAAATTGCTATTCATGTAACATGCAAATACGAGACAATAAGATTTCGTTGATGCTACTTGTTGAAGAAATCCTTAAATCATTTATTCATTGACGTTAAATATAAGATACAAACAAATGGAAGGACACATTATTGATCCAACATCCTCTGTGTTGTAAAATCCAAACCAAAAAATTTGAACGAATAATGGCCCGACAAACAATCCTTCTTTTTCAGACATGGGATTATGGGTCCTCTGAATTTCCTCAAAAACTGATTCAAATGTTTCTTGTTATGGTATTCTTTTCATTTCATTTCATGCATATGCCAAACAAACATGTGGAGGTTGTCCACTCCTACAGATTTACTAGAACCTAGAGGTTTTGTTGATTTATTTATTTATTTACGTCGTTTTTTTCCACTCTTCCATCTTTTAATAAAACATAAAGTTATCTTGAATGTTGCTTTTGAAGCAATTGTCACGCACTAGGAGGGCATTATATCTCTAAGTTTCTAATTTGAGTATGGGTAATTCCTATCAAAATTGAAGTAAAATATAGGGTTTTTTTAGTGCACTTAAAAGAATGAGAAGATAATGTCTTCGACATCCTCATTTTGAACGAAAGATGGGTGATTTTAATTTCAATTTGTAGCATATAGGTTAGAAAACTTAGCTGATTTGCACTTAAGTATAAATACGGTAGAGAATATTATTACGCGCAAAAGTAAGGGTATACAGACCGTACCGGAAAATCACACCAAATCGAAAAGTTAAATCAAAATAATTAAAGGCCCCGATTAAGTTTGATTTAATTTGGTTTGGTATTGAGTAAAAATATTTGAACCAAACCGACATATAAATTTTTATATATACTTTTAAGACTTTTCATAAAAAAAATTAAAAAGTGTCTAGAAATATTTGTGATTCTTTTCTGAAATGTAATATTTAGTTAAATATGAAGTGCTCTATTTTTATTAATTTTAAATAATCTGTTGTATGATCACTTTGTTATCAAGTGTTAGTGAAATGCGTCAATCTCTTTATTTTTCCATATTCACGTGTCAAGATCTATTAAATTCTTATATCTTTTTTTCTGCATAGGAGGTGGAAGGGACTATGTGTAAGATGTGCAGGGGCAGCGCGACGGGGCCAGACGAAATTCCGGTGGAATTCTGGAAGGGCGCGGGGCGAGCAGGTTTGGAGTGGCTCACTAGGCTGTTTAATGTTATTTTTAAGACGAAGAAGATGCCCGGAGAATGGAGGTGGAGTACGGTGGTTCCGCTTTACAAGAACAAGGGTGATATCCAAAATTGCACAATTATAGGGGTATCAAGCTGTTGAGTCACACTATGAAGGTTTGGGCAAGGGTGGTGGAGGCCACAGTGAGGTGCGTGTCTATTTTCGAGAATCAGTTTGGATTCATGCCGGGGCGCTCGACTACGGAAGCGATTCATCTGGTAAGGAGATTAGTGGAGCAGTACAGGGAGAGGAAGAATGATTTGTATATGGTATTTATTGATCTTGAAAAAGCGTACGATAAAGTCCCGAAGGAGGTCCTGTGGAGGTGTTTCGAGGTTAGCGGCGTTCCAGTAGCATACATTAGAGTGATTAAGGATATGTATGATAATGCTAAAACTCGGGTGAGGACTGTGGGTGGTGACTCAGAGCATTTCCCTGTGGTGATGGGGTTGCACTAGGGATCGACTCTTAGCCCATTTTTATTTGCCTTGGCGATGGATGTACTGTCGCGACACATCCAAAGGGAGGTGCCTTGGTGCATGCTATTTGCCGATAATATAGTGTTGATTGACGAGACGCGAAGCAGAGTTAAAGCGAGGTTGGAGGTTTGGAGACAGAACGTGGAGTCTAAAGGTTTCAAACTGAGTAGAACCAAGAAAGAATACTTGGAGTGCAAATTCAGTGACGTGACCCATGAAGCAAACGTATAGTTAAAGCTTGATGCTCAAGTTATCCCCAAGAGAGCGAGTTTTAAGTATCTCGAATCTATTATCTTGGGTAACGGGGAGATTGACGAAGATGTCGCACATCGCATCGGAGCAGGATGGATGAAGTGGAGGCTCGCTTTCGATGTTTTATATGATAAGAATGTGACGCCAAGACTTAAGGGAAAGTCTTTTAGAGTGGTGGTTCGAGCTGTATGTGGCTGAATGTTGGCCAGTCAAGAACTCCTACGTGCAGAAGATGAAAGTAGCAGAGATGAGGATGTTGAGATGGATGTGTGGGTGTACCAGGAGAGATAAGATTAAGAATGAAGCTATCGGGGACATAGTAGGAGTAGCCTCCGTGGAGGACAAGATGCGGGAGTCAATGCTGAGATGGTTCAGACATGTTAAGAGAAGAAGCATTGATGCTCTTGTCAGGAGGTGTGAGAGGTTGGCTATGGAGAATTTGAGAAGAGGTCGAGGTAGGCCTAAGAAGCACTGGGGAGAGGTGATTAGACAGGACATGGCTCTGCTTCAGCTCACTGAGGACATGAGCCTTGATAGGAGGGTGTGGAGGTCGATGATTAAGGTTGAAGGTTAGTGAGTAGTTTTTAGTTGTTCACCGATAGTCTTAGTAGCATGCATGTCCCTTCGTATTCTCAGATTTTTATTACGTTATGTGGTTTTATTCGCCTCAGGTATTATATTCCCTGTTGCTATTATTTGGTACTACTTATCATTTATCTCTCCCTTTTTCTTTTCTCTTCCTTCTTTCTTCCTTCCTTGCTTTCCTCTTCTTCTTCTTACCTTCCTAAGCCTAGGGTCTATTGGAAACAGCCTCTCTACCTGCATTAGGTAGGGGTAAGGTCTGTGTACAGACTACCCTTCCCAGACCCCACCTGTTGGGATCGTACTGTGTTTGTTGTTGTTGTTATTACTTTTTTTTTTTTGAATTTGAAGTGGCATTTTGATAATTTAAAATTAAATAGAATATATCATTATATAGGTATCATATTTATTTTTATGTTTAATTATTAAATTCAGTTATCCTAGAAAGTATACATCAACGAAAAATTATTGTCACACAACTAAAAAATAACTATCATATTTTACTAAGAAAATTCTCCCATAAGAATATGTTAATATATCATATATTTGTCAATTTTTTTAATTTTTACTAAACATATATTTACTTATAAAAAATTTAACAAAGTAATATTGGAATAATATTTATGTAACAAAAAACCCGCAAAATCCCAAAAAAACAGAACTAATTCAAATCGATATAGTTGATTTGATTTGATTATGATAAAAACTAAACCAATTTGGTCCATGTACGCCCCCACACAAAATACCGTATATTGTGCGCAATAAGCAAAGATTCAAGATTCAAAGATTTAAGGGGTGATCAACTTGTTATACTCTTTCCAAAGTGGGTTATAAATGATGCAGTACTGCCCTTTGAACATTGGAGACATATTATGAAGTAATATGATGCAGCTATTTTCAGAGGGAAAAAAAGAATCAACTCGCTGTATCAAGGGCGGATCTATGTATATGATTTGGGTGGTACGTCACCCGCAAGTTTCAGCAAAATAAAAATCGTATATATATTTAAAGTGCTACTCACAAAACAAAAGTCGCTAAGGTGCCAGCGTAAAAAATCCATCTTTTCCTTTTGCTTGGCACCCGAAACCCCAAATTCTGAATCCGTCCATGTGATTCACTCTAGATTTGCCTCATACTCATGTAAAACTAGAGGGGGTGGGGGGTTTCCTTTGAACTTTTCAGGGTACAAACTAAAAAAAAGTGTACAAACTAAAAGTCTGGTGGTAGTTGAGGGAGGACTAATTAGACAAAAGAATCAAAGCGTTGTGTGCTTTTTGTCGCTATAGCTTTCTTCACGCACATGGGAAGATACCTTTGGATTAGCTAACCACCGATTTCCAAATATAAGACCAAATTGAAGGCATGCAATTTAGCTTATTACTTCATTAGGAAGCTCCCAATCATAAGCCATAACCCCCCCAAACTCCTACTTCATTCTACCATATTTAACATCAAAAAAGAAATTGAAGAAATGATTAATATGACAATGTAAACGAGTTAAGAGTATATGTGTTCTTTTGACATTTAAGATATCTTTTCTACGTATATTCTAATCTTTAGCAATCTAAAAAGCTGGAGCTAACTCCAACTTCTTACCTGTATCCAACTATAACTAGAATTAGATTATATTCCTTCAAGTTTCTAAGAAACACGAAAACTCTGTTATTTCAATAGAATATCAAAAGTGACCAAAATGTACACGATAAGGAAGGAGAAAGGAAAGCCAAGTTAAGAGCCTTTAACTTAGTTTTCCACCATTTTAACTAACTAGAGTTAAAAGTTGAGTACAGTGGCGAAACAAAAAAATTCAATATTTTGAACACCCTTTGTCATTGGGCTATGCAAGGCTGTTTAAAGTCTATTTTTTAATCAATAACAAGTAATATTTTACCTTATACGTTGTATAATTTTTCGACGAACGGTGGTCAGTTGACCACCTTTAGACAAACATAGCTTCGCCCTTGGTTGAGTAATAAGTACTCTTTATCTTTAATTGAAGTCTTAAAATCTTGTTTATTAAGGAACACTTTACTTTCAATTATAAATTATCCTCCACATAAAAAATCTTCGAAGAAAAAATATATTGTTTGGATAAGGTGGATGGTAATACCCTTGAGAAAAGGGTCAACATTCCCTAGCGTGGCATTGTGTGTATCTCTAGATTTTACAGCTTCCCAAATTAAAGTCTCAAAATAATTAGGGTCTTTAAACGTTAATTAAAAGCATTGATCATGAAAAGTCACACACTATTTAAAAGTAGTTTAATGAAAATGACCCACCGACTGTATTTTAATCAGACTAAAATAAGCCCGCTAATCAAGCACAATTGCTGCCACCCACCCATGTGTCTCAACCCTCCATAAAATCAGCATATATATCAGGCGCCCCAACCATTTAATAACCTTATTGTATATTTTCAGCCCAAAAAGAATTCGTATTATATATAAAAATATTTACAATTTAAAAGGGTTAAATGATACTTCTATCGATATGAAGTTTAAAGATGAAATGATATTTTTGAATCTCTTGTGAAGTTGTAGGCTTAAACCAAAAGGTGCAAAATTGAAGATAACCTATCAAAAATACTATTTTAACTTTATGGTCTTAAACATGATATGTTATTCTTATAAGAAAGTATCATTAAAAGTAAAACTGAAATATTGAAATTTAAACCTTGTTGCTAAATATGAAAAGTCGATGTTATTTTTAAAATCGTCATCATATATATCATCATATTATATTATAAGTAGGAAGATCTAGAGTAAAAGTTGAATTATCAAATTGTCTTATAAAAGTTAAATGACTTTCTTTACCCTTCAAGCAAATACTACTTAAGTAAAAAAAAAAGTTGTGCAAAAATAAAATTACACATTATAATAATTTTTTTTCAAAGTTGGAGAAGGTAAAGAGTTGCGTTGAGTAACTCAATAATGGCTAAATTCATTTGGCACTAATTTAATATAAGCCAAATTCATCTACTGAATGCAAATTATCACCAAATAATTAATTATTCATTAAATATTTATAAAGTTTATTTAGCATATATTGGCGATAAAGTTTGTTTTGACTTATGGCATCATACTTTTATTATGCTCTTTAAATCACACTAATTGCAAGGATACTCATTTATTCTTACGTTTAAAAACTTAGGAAGACACCTTCTGAACTCATCATCTTGATAACCTTTCGTATCTTAGCTTGACCTCTTATATCTAGGCAAAAGCTTATCTCCATTCTTTTCTCTATGTAAGTTTAGTACTCAAGAATTTATATTTTCGTATCTGAATTCATCTATCGATATAATTTTGACATTTTATTCTCCGATAAAAAATAAATTATCCCCACTTTATTTTTTGGTATATGCACGCTTGTATTCTTATGATTACCATATTCTTGTAATAGCCAATTGCATATTTTATATTTTTTACAATTAATTGAGATATTTCTTTGCGCGGTTCTTTTGTATTGACTTCTTTGCTATTATATTTAGAACTCATTTATGGAATTAACTAAGTAGAATCATCAAAGCTCTCCACCTAACTGTTAAATGTGAAGGTTACAATACGAAGAGAGTTATGATGGACGGTGGATCTGGAGTTGATATTTGCCCTCTATCGACCTTACAAAGAATGGAGATTTATTATTTTGAAATTGTAATTAAATTTTATTTTATACTAAAAATATTTTAATAATATTTATGTTAATTTTTAAGTCTAATACTCATTAGGGTGTACATGCGTGTTGTACGTGCCCAAAACCTAGTAGACTAAAAAAAGTGAAACACATAACTAAAATGGAGTAGTATGTGTAGTTACTTTAATTTGTGTTAAGTTTAAAGTCTTTGATTTAGTGTAAATAGGGGAGGTTGTTTTTGTTCCCTACATATGTTTATCGTTAGCAATGATTATAGAATAAATTATTGTTAAGCATGTAACTCTTGGTGGCTTTTATGTCTTTTTCAGTTTGCTATTTGTCCCTATACGGGCCCCCAACTACTCCTATATAACTAGCCAATTCGTCCTCTTTCCTTTTCCCATTAAGCTATTCTAAACTTCTGATCAGAACAAAGAAGCAGCAGCCAAAAGCAAAAATGATTAAATTGAGGTGCAAGAAGTTTTTCCGAAGCAATTCGAAGAATGGAAGTACTGGCGCCGCCGCAGTAGGCGGCGGCGACACCAAATTAGCTGGTGGTGAAATTAAATGGGAATTGCGTCCAGGAGGTATGCTAGTTCAAAAGAGAGAATGTGCAGAGAAAGCTGGAGATTCAATTATCACGCTTAGGGTTTCTACTGTTTCTAAATGGCATGATATTTCTATACAAGCTACTTCAACTTTTGGTAAGTTTCCCATTTTTGTTCACTTCCCTATATTCTACAAATAGCAAATAGGTGGATCAAAAGTTAAAACGAGTCAAATTCATAAACGGGTCATGATTAAACCCGTTAAAAGCTAGCTTGAGCATAATGAGTTGATTCAAGTTGCAATAAGTATCAGACTATCAGTCATAAGTCATAACCTAACTCGCCTTGATTCAACCTCTTTTTTTTTTTTTTTTGGGAAAAAAATTGTGAAAGCTAATAATTGTTTTCTTAAATCCTTCCAACTGCATAATCTTTAATCTCTAATTTTTATTTATTTTATACTTTAGTTTGGGTTGCATTGTGACCCGGCAAGTTACACAATTTTGACTCGTTTTTAACCTGATTGTGTTTTTCTTATTCTTTTTCCAGGAGAATTAAAGATGATACTGGCAATGGTGACTGGTTTAGAACCAAAGGAGCAAAGGCTATTATATAGAGGGAAAGAGAGAGAGGATTGTGAATACTTGCACATGGTTGGAGTGAAAGACAAAGATAAAGTGTTGCTCTTTGAAGATCCAGCCATTAAAGAGAGAAAAAAGCTTCTTAATTTGGCTGCAAATGGACGTGTTCAAGTTATAGGATCCTCTTACCACACCATTTGTGTCTAATAACTAGTTAACATTGCTACTAGTGTGCAATATGTGTAGTGTTTTAATTCATTACTTTCCTTAAAAAAAAAAAACTAACCCCCTCCTCATCAAGAAAATGAGTGATTGAATCAAGATTATTGGTGATATAAATCTGGTCACCAACTTGCCCTTCCATTAGAGTAGGCTCTCCTTTTCTTTACTGTAATAGCAAATTTTATATGTGAGCCCAAATGGGGTTCCCATGGCAGCATATATTAAAATGTGTAACTGGTGCATGTCCGCATCATCTCGATTAGGTTATCGAGTTTGTAAATTGTACTGTAATTTTTTTTCCCTAAATATTCCATGTTACCTTTTATACCTGTTTACTCTTAAAATCGGATAACAATTAAACTTATAAGTGGTTTTAAGGACACGTGATTTCACCTAATACCAATTGATAAATATGATGATTAATGATAGGAATTAACATTAAAATAAAGCAAACCAGTATTGAAATGCAATTCGACCCTCGAGCTAGATCTCTCTCGAACCGACTAAGAATAAAGTCAAGTAATGCGGTACAAACTGATGAACAAGAGAGTATAAGAGATAAAAGAATGTTGTATTGCTTTGATATGCAAAAGTTAGGATGGTTACAAATGATTGGAACTCCCCTTTATATAGTAGAAGAATTCTATTTATGGTACAATTCTAGTTACAGAAGGAAATCTCATGATTAGCTAAATAATCGTTCTTGATTTGATCTGTTCCGAGATTTCTGCCATAATCCTTGACTGGTTAAAGATATTTTGGCTATCTGTTAGTATGTTATCTTCGGTCTTGCTCGAGGTCTATCCTGTATGGCCTCGATCATTGCTGGTCTTGATCTCGATTGATGCTTCGAATCCCGAACTGGGTGCCGCACCTTCATGTCTCGATCTAATATGGCACGGGGCGGATCCTAGACCCACCATCCTGGCTGGGTTAATCAACAAAAACGGGTGAGCCCGGTTAAAACCGTAAACAATACCTTTTCGATTTAACTATTGGATATCGAAAATCAACTAATTTCTAAATAGGTCAATTTAGATGGTAAAAACGTTTCCTATCAATTTTTTTGTCTCCGGAACTCAAATCCGAGATTACTGATTAAAAATATCTAACTATCCCGTCAAACTCCTTGGTGGTCCAACATGCTATTCTTTTTTAGTAAGAGGGGAAATCTGCAACAACTACAGTCTCTGTCATAGTCGCTGTCCTTCGGGTAACCACTCTGTGGTGAGCAGTTTGTGCGCACTGGTTAAATTTCTCCTATGTAATAGTCTGCAAACGATATAAGACATGTAAATTGCATTAGGCAAACCTTATGCGACAGGTTTAACTCAAAAGGCAATGAGGGAGATTCGATCTCCAAACAACTGGACAGCCCCGAAGGGTTAACATGCTATGTTCCATTATAAAGAATTGAAGATTAATGACAGTTTGGGGCCAACTTGGCCGGCGTACGTACAAAATATGGGCACACAAAATAATCGAGTACAGGCGTGCATGTGTGCATCATTTAATAATGAAAAGTTGAGCTGAAAAGAGAAAAAAAAAAAGAAGGTCCCTACACTACATCCAGAGAATAATATTCACCTTTATATTCCTTTTTATTTATCCTATATGGATTGCTTAAGGAGGATTCAATGGAGTAGAACTTACATTTTCTCAATACCCGTTTCGAGGGCGAAGATAGAAGCTTATATACGAATAATTCAATTACCTTTAGTCAAACAATGTAGGTGTATTAAGAAATTTATTAAATATGAAAATATATTAAATTTATAATCTCGTCATTAGTACTTGAAATCATCATTTTAAGATTTTAAAAATATAAAATTAAAATCTTGGCCTGCGTTTAGTTTTTTTATTTTTACTATTATGCACTTTTTAAGTTTGCGCGTGATGCTTCATTTCAAGAAGCAGGAGGGACCGTAAATTCACTATCAATAGCAAGTTGGCTTTATTATCGGATATGTTTGACAATCTGGAAAGCAACATTATATTGGTGAGGAGTCTTAATTGTTTTATATTAGATAATAGTTTGGTGTTTGACATTGTTTGGTAAGTCGGTTTCCAACTAATTAAATAGCTTAATTCTGCAATTTCTTCTGAGAAACCTTGCAAGTTTTCTGAAGCCTGCAGTAAGATACTGTATCATTTTTTGGGTAGTGCATCAGGTTTGTCTCAAAACCTTCATAATGGCAATTTACACAAAATGTAATCTTTATAAAAGTAATTTAAAATAAATAGTACTTTCAGTAAATTACATAAATTAATTTATTTTAAAATGTTAACTTTTTAATTGAATTACTTTTGATATCCCTAATACATCAATATTAAGATTCTCGTTTATCTTAATTGCTGGTTGATAAGTAGGGATTTTGATCGCTTATTTGCCCTCTTTTACTTGAGTTTTAGCTCAAAAATGCTTAAAGGCATCCCGAGAACTAATGAAATAAACTTTATTGCAGGAATATTGGGAAACGAGCCAAGAAAGTGAAAATCAACTTAAAAAGGAGTCAAAACTGGACAACGCGACAAAAACAGGGTAAAAATGCTTAGAGTGCGGACCGCACAATTCTGTATGCGGCCGCGAACAATGAAGAAACCCTGACAACTTTAGCTTCACAGTGTGCGGACCGGATAATTCTAGTACGGCCGCAGAAGTCAGTATACGACCGCATTCACTATTATGCGGACCGCAGAGGAATGGATTCAGAGAACCTCGAATTGAAGTTGTGCGGACCGCAGGAATTTTATGCGGCCGCGAAAGCCAGTGTGCGGCCGCAATCAATATTATGCGGGCCGCATAAAAAGAGATTCAGAGACTACAAAGTGAAGACATGCGGTTCGCACGATTTTTATGCGGTCGCAGAAGCCAAAGATGCGGCCGCACTCACTTTTGTGCGGTTCGCAGATTAAAGTCTAGATCCCAGTTCAAGCCTTGTGTACAGCCGCACTCAGAATTATGCAGCCGCACAACCTCCACAAGGGCATTTTTGTTAAATATTTTCAGCTTATTATAAATAGGACTTTTTGTCATATTTAGGAAAACTTTGTTTTTAAGGAAAAATTCTATCTTTATTTCTTCTTTAATTTCTGTATTTTTTATGAGTAGCTAAACTTTTAGCTAGGGTTGTGACTCAATCCTAGTGTGGGTATTTGATGGGTGTTTAATGTAGGGCTTGTTTGTGATTGGGTTAGTGATATTTAGCCTAGTTCTTACTAGAACTCAAGAATTAATGGTTGCAAACATTGATTCATGCCTATTTAACTTAGTCTCTACTTGAGAAAGACGTACTTAGTCTAGAAAAACTTGCTAACAAGTGTTGATACCCATTTTTTGCCAAAACATTTTTAATTGCGTATATACCTTCAAAATCATGCATTGGTAGCAATATAATTTTTTTACATTTTTATTAATTTGTCCAGTATTTTATTACCAATAAATAATTATAAAATTACATTACTAATGATTTTAAAGGCATTTCTTGATTTAATTTATTATTTATGGTCCTATTAAGACCAAATTATTCCATAAATAACCAAATTGGCACATTTTGGCTATAATTGCAATGACTTTGCAGTTGTAGCCCATGCATATAGTTTTGTACTATTTTTTACCAGAAATTAGTCTATTGTATTTTGAAATACTAAATAATCATTTTTTTGAAATATTTCTATGCATGAAATTCATTTTTATAATTAGTAACTATAATTTATCTTGGGTTTTTAACAAATAGCCAATTTTTATTTCAATCCTAGCCCAAAGACCCCAGGCCCAAAACCTAAATCCTACCCGACCCAATCCATACAAATCCTGGCTGTTGATCATTTTTGATCAATGGTCCAAGTTTATTCTTTCCTTAATTAACCTAATGACCTACCCCCAAACCCCTCATTCCCTCTCACCCTCTCCGCCGTCACCCCTCTCCTTCTCTCTCAAACCCCCTCTGTTCTAACCATAATCTCCCTCACCGTGTTCGCTTGCCGTCAAGCATGGTGGTTCCTCACCACCCTCAGGCCTCTCATGGCTCTCTTATGCCGGTATTACTTGTCTCTAAGTCCCTCAAGGGACAAGGGTCAGTCCACTCACACTTTGGGCCTGTTCTTGCCTGTTTTAGGCCTCCATGACTCAATTTTGAGTAAGATATTTGTATTTTTGCCTAAACCTATGGGTTTCTAAGCTGGTATCTTCATCTCTGCATTATTTTTTACGAAAGACTACTTTTATCTCTTGAACTTCTAAGATCTGTACAGATCTGAGATGGATCGAACTGTTTTTCGCTTGTTTTTATGAAAAACCTTCTAATTTTCAAGTGTCTTTTCATTTCTTCTTAACTAGGGTTTTCTTGAAAATCTTTTATTCGAAAAGTTTTCTGATTTTAAGTGCTCATTCTCTGATTCTTATGTGCTTTAATCGATTATAACTAGTTTATGTTAAAACCCCTAATTTTTGACACTATGTTTGGATTCTGAGTCGATCCGTGTTATTTGATACATAACTCTGTTCTGTACTTTGATTCATATGACTTCTTCTTCGTTTAATTTAAATTCCTTATGATTTTACCCTAGTACGTCTCTATTAGGGTTTCTGATTCGATTTCTCGACCGATTTCTGTGTGTTTATGAAATTGTGTTTAGACTATTTGTTTATTTGCGGAAACCTATATTTTCTTCCCTTAAATTAGTACTATTTTGAATTTCTGATTCACCGATTTGCTTTGTTAAGGATCTGCATGCCTAAGTCTTGCCCATTTATATGATTATGACCCTAATTAGTCGTTCTTGCCTTATTTGATTGTTGTATATTTACTGATTCCTTTACATGATTCTTCCCTTAAATTAGACCCCTGATTTATTTATCCTGAATTCCTTTATTTGGTCTGTTTTGAACTTCTTTCCTTAATTAGACTACTATTATTACCGTTTGGTGAATTGTCCTTAATTAAAGGAGTCTATTCTCAACTCCTTATGTGATTGATTCAGTGATTCCCTTAATTGCTGAGTACTGATTTCCTTTACCTTATTCTTCTCTGCTCTTAACTACTATATATACTCTTCTCTATTCTCACTTCTAAAACACGGACACTAGTTCAAAAACTCTCTCTTACACTTAAAGCTTTCTGCTCTTTCTTGTTACTTGCTACTTCTATTGAACTAGCCGGCTGTAAGCCAAGGCTAGTTATTGTATTACACCGCTCTACATTTTGTGTTTACTCTCCTTAACTGGTATGTTATGATTCAATTCAAGTTCCAAACCCTATGTGTTTTGTTACTGCTTTAGTTCACTGATTCCCAGTCCTGTTCTTGTTTACTATTTGGCTATTCAATATGCAGCTAGCATGTTTAAATCTCTGTTTCACTTAGCATATATTAGTTCTGTCCTAATTCAACTTATGATCAGTATGTCTATGGACCTGCCTAGTACCTTTGTAGTATGTCTCAACCTGACTCCACTCCATTTGTGTATGTTTGAATGTTTGTCTGTTTGTTTACTCAGTTTCTGGTACGAATCTGTTTTGGAAAAATAATTTGTTACCTCAAGTAGTGTTGATTCTATGCTTAACTCTGTTAGTACAACTATGACCTCAACTGTCTGTTCTGAAATTCATATACCTGTACTATGTTTGCATTATTAGCTATTCCCTAATCCCATAAACTCCTAAAAAAGGCTCTCGTGCTTCTGTTTGTTATGTGTTTCACTGGGTGTGTTGTATATGTCCCTAACTCCCAATACCCCTGTGTGAGTCATGTTGTTAAGTGATCTGTTTGTTCTGAGTTAATCTGCTGTTTGTTTGATTCTTCAAATGTTTACACTGTTCTTGTTCAAACTATTTTACTATTAGTCAAATCCTATTTTTCATAAAACTTCTTTACTTAATTGACACTTTTTCAATATTGTTTTCATATCAAAACCTTTTCAAAACTATGTCAAGCACTCTCACTTTACTCCTAAGTCTCTAGGTTCTGCCCCTCCAGTACGTGTACTTCCTTGGGATCCTTTTGAGATCCCTCTGAACTCTGGCACACTAGGGCTGGCCCTCCACACTGCACTTACTCAGTTCTTGTTAGGAAAGTTTGGGTGTGAGTACTGCCCGAGATCCTTGAGGTCCTTAGGGAACTCTGACACACCCGGACATGAGATTGGCTATGAAACTCTTGGCATTTGAGGTTATAGAGACTTGTTATCCTCAGGAAACATCTAGGCCTGCTTCAGGCTCCCTATAGTTTAATTTATTTTATTTTATTTATTTATGTAATTTATTCTGCTATTGGTTTGTAATAATTAATTTGTAAAAAAATATTGGGGATGGCTAGTGAAATGGGGAGGGTAGCTGATGATACTGTTGACACTATTGGGTAGAGAACATGCCTTAGGCTTTACATTCTTTATATCTGCATTAGAATCCATATTTTATGACTAATATGTTCATCCAAATCATGCCAAACATGCATTAAATATCTTGTTCTTAGGACTTTATATTTACTGCTTCAGCATATCACATGTCATTAATCTATGTTTTGCGTTGTATTAGCCTGTCACTTAGAGATCCTGCTCCTAGGAAAATAAATAACATTGACATAAAACTGTCATTCTTGTGTGCAGTTTGAAATTATGTCTTAAGAATTATGTGCATTTAGAAATCATGTTTTAAGAATGTTGTTACTCTTGTGTGCATTTAGAAGTTATGTCTTAATAATTCTGCCATTCTTATGTACATATTAGATACCATGATCTAGGATTCTATTTGCATTTGTTTGAATACGCCTAGTTTAACTACTGATCCATGAAAAGGTATAAAACAGTCTCACATATAATTGTCATGTTTTTCTAAATAAAACTGGTATCAATCCTTTCACTCTCAGATTTGTATCACCTAGAACAGTGTTGTTGAAGGTTAAATATTCTCAAAATGTCTAAAATAACTTGTAACTGTTATGCACAGTCCTACGCCTAGGCAAGCCTTAGGTAATTAATCTTTATAAAACTGAAAAACTATTTTTACTGTGTTTACTGCTTAAAGGCTAACATGTTTAAAATCAGTGGGTAAACTGATTAGGGCCCTGTCGTTAAAGTTTGTATGAAACAGTGTTGCATATTCCTGTGCATTGATGTCACTTTGATATCCTGTCTTAGGATCCTTTTCTAATAAAACTGCCTTTGTCTGTGTTCGAGACGTGATGTTTATTTGCATTATGTGTGGAGGTGATTCTGAGCTTTTTAACTGTTTCTGTCGCTTATCTGCTAGTCCTACTTGGTCTTGCTTGTCGCCTAGAATTTTCCCTTTTAGCACCTTAGGGGGTTGTCTAGAACTGCCCAAACTTAGAGGTCTGAAACTCCTCCAGGACTACAAGGAAGGGATGGGTAACAGCACGGTTAGAGATCGTTAAACAAAACTCGCTTAATAAACCGCTAAGGGAGGGGGGGGGGATTGGGTAGAAAATGATATGATGACTTGTGCACTAATGCAACGTGTAGCCCCTCATGGATGAGTGATTACTGGGCATTGCACAGATATAATCCTATAGGATAAGCAACTTAGGACCTCCCTTATCCTTTACATATGTGTGCTTGGACTGCTAATCTATTAAGATCTTATTTGTTTACATATGTGTGCTTAGACTATCTACTTGCAACTTGAATAATTCACAAAGTATGTTTGGCCGGGACCCACAGTTGTGGACTTTAAGGGGTGCCTAACACCTTCCACTTGAAGTAATTTCAAGCCCTTACCCAATCTCTAATTATGCAATTAGTATTATGAATGACCCGTAGTAGGTGCCCTAACGCGTCTTAATTCGTTAGGTGGCGACTCTTCGAACTCATTATACCCCCTTTCCCAAAAGGAAATGAGTTGTCCTAATAATGTCGAAAACCCTGACCAATCCGAAATGAGAGGAAAAGGGGGGGCGCGACAACATGGCGACTCTGCTGGGGATTCTAGGCTTTTACCATTACAAACCGTTTTGTGAATTCGTGTAAGTATGACTTGTTTTGTTAAATGCCTGCACCATTTCCCTTTCTCCTTTATGTGAAATTAATTGTTTACTCTCCCAAGTATTTATTTTTTCAAAAAATGAAACTGACATGTTTCTTTTTGTTTTCCTTTGTGACTTCTTTTCAATTATAACTGTTGTATTTATCGCTTTCATAATGTGCAAATGCGTGACAACGTGTTTATTTCTTATTGCTGCATAATCATGCTCAACATCATATTCCACTCGTGCCTATACAAATCCTATAGAAACGCTTGATGAGTGGTTGCGCTCTTCCTATATATCACCCTTCAAATTAGGAAAGACTTATTTGCAGTAAAACTAGTCGATGAGCGGTGCAGTCGACGGTTCCGTGCCTTTCCCCCTCAAGTTGTCCGCTTGAGGGTACCAGTATAGACCCCCATAATAACCTTACTCTGATTATAATTGTACATGCATCATGGTCAAACTTATCCGGGTTAATATGTTGTCCACATAATAACCTTTAGGAAAGCCTTGTCCAAAAGTTCACTGGGGTTTCCATAATACCAACTGACGCAACCATAATCTGTGCATTAATTTGCAGAAATAAGTACCAACATGCTAATCACTGATGTATAAGTAGTTGAATCTGGAGGGGGAAAATGTCTAAGCTTATTTTTTTTTTGCAGAAGATGAGGCACGAAGTCCCAGGTTCGGCATAGTCCAAAGAATACCATCATTGTTGCTGGATTGGTGGGAGGACCTTTCACCAAGTGACAAAGACCATGTGAAAAGGGTCCTCAGAAACTTACCCTCTTTACTGGATATCGAACCAAACAATATGTTGATCGAAGCGGCCACTATGTTCTGGGACAGAGAAAGGTCCGTGTTCCATTTTGGCAACATAGAAATGACCCCTTCCTTGGAGGAGATAGGGGGCTTCGCTGGATTGCCTTGGGACAGTCCGGGTTTATTGGTGCCGGAAAACCGTGCCACTAGGGGGTTCCTGATAATGATGGGTTTGAAAAAGGATGATGATTTAGAGTGCCTGAAGGAGTCCTACATAACTTTTGACTACCTCTATGAACGATACGGCCATAGAAAATCCTATTGTATCTTCCATGATGAATTCTTTATCACTTCCTTGGGTCATATTCACCGCAGGTTTTTGTGTTCGTCGTTTGCTTCCTGGGTATGATAGTATTTCCAAGTAAAGGAGACATGATTCAAACTCGACTGGCTATGGTAGAAAAAACCTTAATGGAGGGGATCGAGGGGCAAACATATACCATTATCCCTATGATCATAGCAGACATATGCCGAGCCTTGGACCGCTGCCAGAAGGGGTTCAAAGACTTTGAGGGTTGTAATATACTACTACAGGTTTGGTTATTGGAGCATCTCCAAAGGGGTCAATATCTCCAAGAGTTTCCACGAAGGGCGTGGAATGATCACATAACCTTCCATCACCCTAAGAGAATGACTTACATCCCAGACAGGTTTGCTCAACCAGAAAATGCTACAGAATGGGCGTAGTTTTTTTGACAATTTGACCAACGACTAGGTTCAATGGATGTTCGAATGGTTCCCTACCAGTGAGTTCATCATCAGATCGAGGGAAACTCCGCACCTGGTGTTGATAGGGTTTAGGGGCATATACCCTTATGTTCCCATCAGGGTTATGAGACAGGCATGCAGGAAGCAAGTCATACCGCGAGTTTCTAAAATGAGTCATTACAGGGCCGATTTTCAGGACGACGACATCCCGTACAAATGTGAAGCTTAGCATATGTGGCATCTGAAGGTTCTTGTAGAAAGGGACACCATCGATCCAGACAGGTACCACGCAGGGCATATACGCTTTTACCTATCATGGTTGGAAGACAGCATAGCAGGGATAGTTGAGCCGGAAATCAGTGGGGGAAACAGGGTCATAGACAAAGTTGCTGAAGCCCAAGTGAAATACAATAAACTGCGGAAAAAGGTTCGTGAGTCTGAGGGAGATCATTTACAGCAACACAAGACTGATACGGAACTGATCAATGAATGAAGGGAAAAGGCTATCAAATCTAATGAAAGGCTGGAATATTTGGAGCAGGGTCTGATGGAGCTAGAGGGGAAGACGAGGAAAAGAGTCGCTGATTTCCAGAATGCTGAAGGAAGCGAAGGAGGGCATCTAGCGAGAGTATACCTGCTGTTCGACATGCACGACCTGGGTAACCTGATCGACAGAGCCAAGAAGATAAAGCCTGGGGAAGGTCCTTCTTAGACCAAGTAGATCAGATTTACCTGCTTTTTCAAATGTAATAAGGCTGAGTGCCATTAGTGGCTTATCTTATTTAGTGCCGTTTTAGATTTACCTACTTTTACATTAATGAAATGAGGCAACTGTTGGCATCTAAGTTCTCTAAATCAACTTGTCGCTAGGCCTACCTCGGGAACAACGAGGCTCCCAAATTAAGACACGCGTTTACAGTTCTGCAATATGTGTTTAAATACTGCAAATACTTTTCTCATGATCCTCACTGACTTGTTACCTTTTGTTTTTATTTTATTTCTTTGATTATTCCCCTTCCCCAAAGGTTGGTTCGTGGATTCTGGCATCATCAGCATATCATACAAGATCCAGGAGCCCTCTACCTTCTCCTCCTCCTAGTCAACCTAAAGGCAAAGGCAAAGGCAAGATGGAAGATTTGACTAATATCAGAAAGGAAAACTCAACATCAGTTGAACACACCGAAGCTTCTGACAGTAGGGGTACTCAGGTTCAGAATGATGATGTGTCACAACTCGAGAAAAGGCTACTGAAACTTCAAGGGGAACTTGAACATGTTCGAAACCTAGCGAAGTTTTCCTTCTCACTTAATGTTCCGGATTTCAGCCACCCGAACAATCAAAACCCCGCACCACCTCAGAATACCCCCAACAGACAGAACCCTCCTGCAACTCACCACTATAAAACTCCACCACAAAACCAAACCCTCCCACCACAATACCAACAAAACACCTGTCGTACCCCCCGAAAGACCCCACCCATCATTCCTGAACCATAAAATTACACCAACGATCACCTCTATGCTCAAGCACCAGGCCACCAGAACAACCCATATACGTGGAGATTCCACCTCACTCCACCCAACAGATTTATTACACATCGGAATCCAGTGAGAAAGACCTGCTTATCATGAACTTGGCCGAAGAACTCAAGAAATTGACTAGCCGAGTTCAAGGCATGAAAGAAGGTAAGAGGATCAAAGGATTGAATTATGAAGATCTATGTATACAGCCTGATGTAGAACTATCGAAGGGTTACAAACCTCCCAAGTTCGAAATGTTCGACGGTACTGGTGATCTCAGGGTCCATTTGAGGACCTATTATGACAAACTGGTAGGAGTTGGAAGAGACGAAAAGATTCAGATGAAATTGTTCATGAGGAGCCTCACAGGGTATGCCTTGTCTTAGTACATCAGCCATGACCCCAAGAAGTGGCCTAATTGGGTGAGTATGGCCTCGGAGTTCATGGAACGATTCAGGTTCAACATGGAAAATGCGCCGGACATATTTTACATCCAGAATCTCAAGAAGAAACCCATTGAAACCTTTCACGAGTATGCCACTCATTGGAGGTCAGAAGCGGCCAAAATTAGGCTGACATTAGATGAAGAACATATGAACAAATTCTTCATCAGGGCACATGACCTGCAATATTATGAAAGACTGATGGTAACTGAAAATCATAAGTTCTCTGACCTCATCAGGCTGGGTGAAAGGATACAAGAGGGCATCAAGAGTGGGATGGTCACAAATTTTGAAGCACTACAAGCTACCAACAAAGAACTGCAGTCCGGTGGTATATCCAAGAAGAAATACGTAGAGGCAGTAATGGTTGCACAAGGACCCAAATCCCCACTGACATATCGAACATCTCCACTTGCATACCAAGCATCTCCACCTACATATCGACCGTCACCTCCACCTACATATTAACCCACATCTCCAAGATATTCCCAACCAGCCACTTCGTATCACACATACAACTCCCAACTGTCTCACTTTCAGTCACCTCCAGCTCGCCAAAATTTCCCAAGACCTCGACCCAACTTTGACCGCAGGCCACCCAAACAATATACCTCCATTGCCGAGCCCATTGACCAGCTGTATGAAAGGTTGAAAGCTGCTGGTTACGTTACCCCTATCCTTGGTGTAGCAACAGAGAATCCATCCCAATGGGTCAATCCAAACAAAACATGTGCATACCATTCCGGCATGAAAGGACATACCATCGATGAATGCCGCTCGTTGAAGGATAAGATACAAGCTCTGATCGACAATAAAATCATCCAGGCGAAGGAAGCTGCTCCTAATGTCCGTAATAACCCCCTCCCAAATCACAGGGGTGGAGGTGTCAATGTGATAGAAATAGATGAAGAATGGGACCTAGAAGGGTCAATCGGGTTAATCAAAGAAGGTGATGACCCCAAGAAGCCAGCAGTTACACTCAATCCCATCATAGTGCAGACACAACCGTCAGAAGAGGCTGAGGTGACTACATCAGTCCCATTCGAGTTTGAGATATCACCGCCTACAGATACGCCCACACCATTTGAGGTTGAAATAGCACCACCTGCAGTGAATCCTAATCCATTCGAAGTAAAGGTAGCCACACCAACTACAGTGACAGTATCAACTACTCCGCCCTTCAACACTAATGTCGTGCTCTGGGATTACGTAGTTGAAGCTAGAAGGAAGGGAAAGGTCAAGGTACAAGAAGCAGGTGCTGCACAGGGGATGACCAGGACTGGAAGGGTCTACACGTCCGAACAGTTGGGAGAATCCATCAAACGGACTTCTAACATGCCTCTCGTTATTGAGACAGGACCAGATGACCTCTGGAGGAAGGTGCAAGCCAGGGAGTACTCAGTCATAGATCATCTGAACAAGACTCCAGCCCAGATATCTATCTTATCATTGCTCCAGAATTCGTAAGCACATATGAGTGCTCTAATGAAAGTGTTGAATGAAGCTTATGTGCCTAACAACATCACAAGCGGAGAGATGGCTAACATGGTGGGGCAGGTATTAGAAAGTCACAAGATTAATTTCCACTAGGATGAACTACCACCTGAAGGCTTGAGTCACAATAGGGCACTGCAGATTACCGCACAATGTGAAGATTACTTCATTACTAGGGTTCTGATTGATGGAGGGTCCAGCCTTAACATTTGCCTGTTGACAACACTAAAGAGGCTGATCAAGGGACTATACGAAATACGAGAAGGATCCATGAATGTAAAGGCTTTCGATGGGTCTCAAAGGTCCACTATTGGAGAAATCAGTCTCTGTTTGAAGATGGGGCCTACTTGGTTTGAGGTTGGATTTCAAGTGTTAGATATATCCGCGTCCTATAATCTGTTACTAGGATGACCATGGATACATGTCGCTGGGGATGGGGCCCCAACTTTGCATCAGGCGGTAAAATTCGAGTGGAATCATCAGGAAGTCATTATCCATGGGGATGGGGCAATCCCATCTACAGTCGCCAGACTATCCCGGTAATTGAAGGTAGAAGAAGGCTTGGTGAAGAAACTTACCACCACATCGAACGGGTCAACGCAACAGACAAGGATAAGTGGTGGAGTAGTAAGATTGAAGGAATAATGAATTAGAGCGGATATGAACTCGGCAAGGGTCTCGATAAGAATCTTCAAGGCATTTCCAAGCCAATACGACTAAAGCGCCACCACACTACCTTTGGCCTGGGATACCAGTACACTTGGCAAGAGTACGATGACTGGACGCCACCATGGAGCGGTCCTTACTATCCATTGGAGCAGTCCATACCGCGTCTGGAACAAACTTTCTAGCAAGCCGACGTCATAGGGGAACCAGAAGCATTAACAGCCTTAAGGAACTTATTCTTGGAAAATGAGGATATAGATTGTTGTGTCATCATTGAGGGGGAAGAGGAGGAAGTCCCTACCATCCAAGATGTAAGCAAGGGATCATTCCTTAGAAACTAGACTGTTAGACCATTTAGGGCCCGACGAGTCCCGGGGTAGCAAGGCTGAACAAGCACTGTTTATTTTATTCGCTAATGATTTCCTTTTCGCATTTTTCTGATTTAAATAAAATCCCCAGTATTCCAAAACATTTGTTTAAATTATTGAAAATCGATTTTATGTTTCAATGAATCAGAATTGATTATTATCATCTTTCTCTCATACTTTTATCTATACAACATTACTATTCCCTATCTTGATGAACCAATGACTGTGACTTGCAATGAGACAACGCAATAAAAGGATAGTGATTCAGAAGAAGAAGATATCATAACCGAGGAAATCATCAGAGAAGTAGAGGACTTTGAAAACAAGCCTAAGTCTAATCTGGATGAGATCGAGGTAATCAACTTAGGAGATTCAGAGACCGTCACGAAACCCGCATCAGCATCCACCTATCACCGCCAGAGAAAGAAGAGTATACACAATTTCTGAAGGAGTATGAAGACGTATTTGCATGGTCGTATGATGATATGACCGGGGTAAGTACATCTATCGTGGCTCACAAGTTGCCCACTAATCCAATGTGCCCACCAGTGAAGCAAAAGCTCCGGAAGTTCAAGCCTGATATGAGTTTGAAAATCAAGGAGGAAGTCACCAAGCAAATCAACGCCAAGGTCCTCAGAGTGGTTGAATACCCGACATGGTTAGCCAACATAGTGACAGTTCCAAAGAAGGATGGGAAAGTCAGGGTTTGTGTCGATTACCGGGATCTAAACAAAGCAAGTCCCAAGGATGATTTCCCGCTACCAAACATACACATCCTGATCGACAATTGCGCCAAGCATGAACTCCAGTTCTTTGTGGATTGTTTCGCCGATTACCATCAGATCTGGATGGACGAAGAGGACGCTGAGAAAACGGATTTCATTACGCCGTGGGGAGTATACTGTTACAAGATGATGTCATTCGGCCTAAAGAATGCTGGGGCCACTTACATGAGGGCTATGACTACTATCTTCCATGACATGATACATTAGAGATCGAGGTATATGTGGACGACGTCATCATCAAGTCCAAGAAAGCCATAGATCATATAGTAGATTTGAGGAAGTTCTTAAACAAATTGCGGAAATACAACTTGAAATTAAACCCGGCAAAGTATGCATTCGGGGTTCCTACCGGAAAATTGCTTGGGTTCATCGTCAGCCGCCGAGGAATAGAACTGGATCCATCAAAAGTCAAATCCATCCAGGAGAAGCCACCACCAAAGAATAAGAAGGATGTAATGAGTTTTCTGGGACGACTAAATTACATCAGCCGGTTCATAGCCCGGTCCACAATAGTATGTGAACCAATCTTCAAGATGTTAAAGAAAGACGCTGCAACTGAATGGATCGAGGATTGTCAAAAGGAATTCGACAGAATCAAGGAGTACCTATCGACGCCACCAGTTTTGGTTCCGCCAGAGCCAGGTAGACCCTTATTACTCTACCTCACAGTACTAGATGGATCTTTCGGCTACGTTCTGGGGCACGGTATTCTCTACTGGAGCGTACTTGTTGCGCTCTAACCTGGGTCGCTCAGAAGTCGAGGCACTACTTTTGTGCCTACACAACATACCTCATATCAAGGATGGATCCCTTGAAGTCTATCTTTCAGAAACCCATGCCCACCGGAAAACTGGCCAAGTGGCAAATCCTGCTAAGTGAGTTCGACATCGTCTATGTGACTCAAAAAGCGGTCAAGGGACAAGCATTGGCAGATCATCTTGCTGAGAATCCTGTGGGAGGAGAATACGAACCCCTGAAAACATATTTTCCTGATGAAGAAGTATTGTTCATAGGAGAAGACATTGCTGAGTCCTTTGACGGAGTGGTAAACTTTAAAGGAGTCGGCATTAGAGCCGTCTTAGTATCGGAAACCAGCCAACATTACCCGGTATCTGCTAAACTTAGATTTCCCTGCACCAACAACATGGCAGAGTACGAAGCCTGCATCCTAGGGCTCAACATGGCCATTTACATGAATATTCAGGAGTTGTTGGTTATTGGTGACTCAGATTTGCTTATACACTAGGTACAAAGAGAATGGGCCACCAAGAATTCCAAGATACTTCCGTATCTGCACCATGTGCAGGAATTGAGAAAGAGGTTCACCAAGACAGACTTTCGGCACGTCCAGAATTTAGAACGAGTTTGCCGATGCACTGGCCACTCTATCATCCATGATACAACATATAGATAAGAACTTCATTGATTCTATCCCATTAAAGATCCATAGCCAGCCGACATATTGTGCCCATGTTGAAGAAGAATCAGACGGAAGACCATGGTTCCACGACATCAATGAATACTTGGCTTAGGGAGAATACCCGGAGCATGCAAATCATACCCAGAAACATACGTTTCGGAGGTTATCCAACAGTTTCTTTCCTGATTTTGGATTGCTAAGGTGTGTCGACGCAAAAGAAACTTCTAAACTACTTGAAGAAATACATGCTGGTACTTGCGGCCCGCATATGAATGGTTTTGTTTTGGCCAAGAAGATACTCAGGGTCGGTTATTTGTGGATGACAATGGAAACTGACTGCATCCAGTATGTTTGGAAGTGCTACCAATGTCAGGTACATGCAGACATGATAAAAGTTTCGCCAAACGAGCTCAATGCAACAAGCTCACCTTGGCCATTCGCCGCCTGGGGAATGGATGTCATTGGACCGATCGAGCCTACCACCTCAAATGGGCATAGGTTCATCCTGGTAGCTATTGATTACTTCACCAAATGGGTCAAAGCAGCATCTTACAAAGTAGTGACTAAGAAAGTCGTGGTAGACTTTGTTCGCGACCAGATTGTTTGTCGATTTGGAGTTCCAGAATCAATCATCACTGACAATGCTTCCAATCTCAACAATGATATAATGAAAGCCATGTGTGAGACTTTCAAAATCAGACACAAGAATTCCACAGCTTATAGGCCTCATATGAATGGAGTTGTAGAAGCCGCCAACAAGAATATCAAGAAAATACTGAGAAAGATGGTAGAAAATCAAAAACAATGGCACGAGAATCTTTCATTTGCCTTATTGGGATACCGCACCACAGTCCGCACATCAACCGGGGCAACTCTCTACTTGTTGGTTTATGGTACGGAAGCTATTGTTCCCGCCGAGGTGGAGATTCCTTCCTTGAGAATCATACAAGAAGCTGAGCTCAGCGACTCAGAATGGATAAGGAGCCGTTATGATCAACTAACCCTCTTAGACGGAAAAAGAATGAGCGCAGTATGTCATGGGAAACTCTACCATAACAGAATGTCCAGAGCCTTCAACAAAAGAGTCAAGCCTAGACAATTCACACCAGGGCAGCTGGTGTTGAAGAAGATCTTTTCGCATCAAGATGAAGCCAAAGGGAAATTTTCTCCCAACTGGCAGGGTTTTTACATGGTCCACAGAGTACTGACTAGAGGAGCTCTCATACTTGCAGAAATGGATGGAGAATTCTGGCCAAAGCCAATCAACTCAGATGCAGTTAAATTATACTATGTGTAACTCTTTATGCTTCTATCAAATGCTGTAAATTGAACTACACTCGAACTGATTCCCGTTTAAGAGGGGATACGTAAGCATCCCTGTGGGTTCGGTAACAAACCAATAAAAATCTTATTTCCCCCCCACAATTGGAAACTGGGGCAGAATTTTGAGGAGGACCCTCAAAATTTCGAAGCAAGTTCAGCCGATCGCAGCACGTACAATAGTCGGAGATGTCAATCCATCTAATTAGGGAAAAATTTTGAGGAGGACCCTCAAAATTCCATGGCAAAGGAGGTTGCAACGTCTCATGATTTTTCTTTGGATGCAGGGACAAAGGATAGACATGCCGCAAAGTCACAATCCTCACAACGATCGCGTTATCGAAATCTGCTACCAGCTAAGAAATTCTTCTACTATCTGGTATTCATTCTATTTTCTGTATAAGGGTAATCGCTACCTTTATCTGCATAAAGGCTATTCTCTGCCTTCACCTTGCATAAGGCTAATCTATGCCTTCATCTGCATGAGACTAAGCTCTGTCTCCACCTTGCATAAGGCTAATCTCTATCTTCCCTTGCATAAGGCTAATCTCTGCCTTCCCCTGCATAAGACCAAGCTCTGTCTCCGCCTTGCATGAGGTTAAGATCTACCTCCAAATTTTCATAAGGCTAATCTCTGCCTTCATCTGCATGGGACTAAACCCTGTCCCATACCTGCATGAGGCTAAGCTCCGCCTCCGATTTACATTATTTTCATCGATAATAAGCGGCGTCTCTCCAATATTATCTACTTTGCTCTTCTTTCGGGATAGGCTCTTCCCTCCACTTTGCAAGACTAAGCCTTGTCTTGTTGACATCATATTACTGCATCTGATGGGCTGAAATATCGCCAACCTTTCCAAATGCGCCATAGGATAAAGACATCATCCTCATAGCCGGAAGACACCATGTTATGGCCTGAGTATCTCTCAAAATTTGCATATCATTATTCAAATGTGTCATAGTTTGGAGGCATCATCTTCATGGCCCCAGAACATCATTTCATGGCCTGCGAATCTCATTAGTCAACTCATGGCCCAGGACGTCATGGTCCAAGGACGTCATCCTCAACTGTCTAAAGACAACTCTCATGGTCCGATGGGAATCTGCATCATGTTTAAATTTTTGCACAAATATATGCTCGTATTATCTCTATTTGCAGGTGACCCGGCAAGCAACTGCTATCCCAGCAGGAGCGATCCCGCTCCAGTTCCCTCAACTGTATCAAACCTGACCTCTCTCGTGAACCATTCATTCACCTATCCCTAGATATTGCGTCCGTTCTTGCAATGACTTCACTGGTATATCTCGTCTATGAATTCGGAACTAGATACAACCTAATTCCTGTAAAATCAGGGATATGTAGGCAGCTCAGAAGCTAGGGTGCAGCCTAAATCTCTCTAACCATTTCGGTCGGTCAAAATTGGCCATCATATCCTTACCCGACAACTCTTTCATCCTTTCCGGGTAAAGAGGGGCATCTGTTGATACCCAATTTTTTCCAAAATATTTTTAATTGTATATACACCTTCAAAATCATGCATTGGTAGCAATTGGTATTTTTTCACAATTTTTCTACATTTTTATTAATTTGACCAGTATTTTATTTCCAATAAATAATTATAAAATTGCATTACACATGATTTCAAAGGCATTTCTTGATTTAATAACCCATGCATATAATTTTGTACTATTATTTACCAGAAATTAGTCTTTTGTATTTTGAAATACTAAATAATCATTTTTTTTGAAATATTTCTATGCAAGAAATTAATTTTTATAATTAGTAACTATTTTATAAAGTATTTTTAATTAATTTATTTTGGGGTTTTAACAAATAGCCAATTTTATTTCAATCCTAGCCCAAAGACCCCAGGCCCAAAACCTAAATCCTACCCGACCCAATCCGCCCAAATCCTGGTCGTTGATCATTTTTTATCAACGGTCCAGGTTTATTCTTTCCTTAATTAACCTAATGACCTACCCCCAAAACCCTCATTCCTTCTCACCCTCTCCGTCGTCACCTCTCTCCTTCTCTCTCAAACCCCCTCTGCCCTAACCCTAATCTCCCTCGCCGTATTCGCTTGCCGTCAACCATGGTGGTTCCTCACCACCCTCGGGCCTCTCATGGCTCTGTTATGCCGGTATTACTTGCCTCTAAGGCCCTCAAGGGACAAGGGTCGGTCCACTCACACCTTGGCCTGTTCTTGCCTGTTTCAAGCCGCCATGGCTCGATTTTGAGTAAGATCTTTCTATTTTTGCCTAAACCTATGGGTTTCTAAGCCGTTATCTTCATATATGCGTTATATTTTACGAAAACCTACTTTTACCTCTTGAGCTTCTCAGATCTGTACATATCTGAGATGGATCGAACTGTTTTTTGCTTATTTTTATGAAAAACCTTATGATTTTCAAGTGTCTTTTCATTCCTTCCTAACTAGGGTTTCCTTGAAAATGTTTTATTCGAAACATTTTCTGATTTTAAGTGCTTATTCTCTGGTTCTTATGTGTTTATCGATTATAACTAGTTTATGTTAAAACCCCTAATTTTTGACACTATGTTTGGATTCCGAGTCGATCCGTGTTATTTGATACATAACTCTGTTGTGTACTTTGATTCATATGACTTCTCCTTCGTTTAATTTGAATGCCTTATGATTTTACCTAGTACGTCTCTATTAGGGTTTCTGATTTGATTTCTCGACTGATTTCTGTGTGTTTATGAAATTGTGTTTAGCCTATTTGTTTATTTGTGGAAACCTATATTTTCTTCCCTTAAATCAGTACTATTTTGCATTTCTGATTCACCAGTTTGCTCTGTTAAGGATCTGCATGCCTAAGTCTTGCCTATTTCTATGGTTACGACCCTAATTAGTCGTTCTTGTCTTATTTGATTGCTGTATATTTACTTATTCTTTTACATGATTCTTCCCTTAAATTAGACCCCTGATTTATTTATTCTGAATTCCTTTATTTGGTCTGTTTTGAACTTCTTTCCTTAATTAGACTATTATTATTACCGTTTGGTCAATTGTCCTTAATTAAACGAGTCTATTCTCAACTCCTTATGTGATTGATTCAGTGATTCCCTTAATTGCTGAGTACTGATTTCCTTTACCTTATTCTGCTCAGCTCTTAACTACTATATATACTCTTCTCTATTCTCACTTCTAAAACATGGACACCAGTTCAAAAACTCTCTCTTACACTTAAAGATTTATGATCTTTCTTGTTACTTGCTACTTCTATTGAACTAGACGGTTGTAAGCCAAGGCTAGTTATTGCATTACACCGCTCTACATTTGTGTCTACTCTCCTTAACTGGTATGGTCTGATTCAATTCAAGTTTCAAACCCTATGTGTTCTGTTATTGCTTTAGTTCACTGATTCCCAGTTCTGTTCTTATTTACTATTTGGCTATTCAATATGCATCTAGCATGTTTAAATATCTGTTTCACTTAGCATATATGTGTTCTGTCTTAATTCAACTTATGATCAGCATGTCTATGAACCTGCCTAGTACCTTTGTAGTATGTCTCAACCTGACTCCACTCCATTTGTGTATGTTTGAATGTTTGTCTGTTTGTTTACTCAATTTCTGGTACAAATCTGTTTTGAAAAAGTAATTTGTTACCTCAAGTAGTGTTGATTCTATGCTTAACTCTGTTAGTACAACTATGACCTCAACTGTCTGTTATGCAATTCATATACTTCTACTATGTCTACATTATTAGCTATTCCTTAATCCCATAAACTCCTAAAAAAGGCTCTCGTGCTTCTGTTTGTTATGTGTTTCATTGTATGTGTTGTATACGTCCCCAACTCCCACTACCCCTGTGTGAGTCATGTTGTTAAGTGATCTGTTTGTTCTGAGTTAATCTGTTGTTTGTTTGATTCTTCAAATGTTTACACTTTTCTTGTTCAAACTATTTTACTACTAATCAACTCCTATTTTTCGCAAAACCTATTTACTTAGTTAAGTCTTTTTAAATATTTTTTTCATATCAAAACCTTTTCAAAACAATGTCAAGCACTCTCACTTTACTCCTAAGTCTCTAGGTTCTGCCCCTCCAGTGTGTGTACTGCCTAGGGATCCTTTTGAGATCCCTCTGAACTCTGGCACACTAGGGTTGTCCCTTCCACACTGCACTTACTCAGTTCTTGTTAGGAAAGTTTGGGTGTGAGTACTGCCCGATATCCTTGAGGTCCTTAGGGAACTCTGACACACTCGGACATGAGATTGGATTTGAAACTCTTGGCAGTTGAGGTTATAGAGGCTTGGTATCCTCAGGATACATCTGGGCCTGCTTCAGGCTCCCTATAGTTTAACTTCTTCTCGTTTTATTTATTTATGTAATTCATTCTGCTATTGGTTTGTAATAATTAATTTGTAAATAGATATTGGGGATGGCTAGTGAAATGGGGAGGGTAGCTGATGATACTGTTGACACTATTGGGTAGAGAACATGCCTTAGGCTTTACATTCTTTATATCTGCATTAGAATCCATGTTTTAGGACTAATATGTTCATCCAAATCATGCCAAACATGCATTAAATATCTTGTTCTTAGGACTTCATATTTACTGCTTTAGCATATCACATTTCATTAATCTATGTTTTGCATTGCATCAACCTGTCACTTAGCGATCCTGCTCCTAGGAAAATAAATAACATTGACATAAAACTGTCATTCTTGTGTGCAGTTAGAAATCATGCCTTAAGAATTCTGTGCATTTAGAAATCATTTTTTAAGAATGATGTTACTCTTGTGTGCATTTAGAAATTATGTCTTAATAATTCTGCCATTCTTATGTGCATATTAGATACCATGGTCTAGGATTCTGTTTGCATTTGTTTGAATACGCCTAGTTTAACTACTGATCCATGAAAAGGTATAAAAGAGTCTCACATATTTTTCCAAATAAAACTGGTATCAATCCTTTCACTCTCAGATTTGTATCACCTAGAACAACATTGTTGAAGGTTAAATATTCTCAAACTGTCTAAAACAACTTGTAACTGTTATGCGCAATCCCACGCCTAGGAAAGTCTTAGGTAATTAATCTTTATAAAACTGGAAAACTGTTTTTATTGTGTTTACTGCTTAAAGGCTAACATGTTTAAAATCAGTGGGTAAACTGATTAGGGCCCTGTCGTTAAAGTTTGTATGAAACAGTGTTGCATATTCCTGTGCATTGATGTCTTTGATATCCTATCTTAGGATCCTTTTCTAATAAAACTGCCTTTGTCTGTGTTTGAGACGTGTTGGTTATTTGCATTATGTGTGGAGGTGAATCTGAGCTTTTTAACAGTTTCTGTCGCTTATCTGCTAGTCTTACTTGTTCTTGCCTGTCGCCTAGAATTTTCCCTTTTAGCACCTTAGGGGGTTGTCTAGAACTGCCCAGACTTAGAGGTCCTAAACTCCTCCAAGACTACAAGAAAAGGATGGGTAACAACACGTTTAGAGCTCGTTAAACAAAACTCACTTAATAAATCGTTAAGGGGGGATAATGGGTAGAAAAGTATATGATGACATGTGCGCTAATGCAACGTGTAGCCCCTCATTGAGAAGTGATTACCGGGCATTGCAAAGATATGATCCTATAGGATAAACAACTTAGGACCTCCCTTATCCTTTACATATGTGTGCTTGGACTTTAAATATGTTAAGACTTTATTTTGTTTACATATGTGTGCTTAGACTATCTACTTGCTACTTGAATAATTCACAAAGGATGTTTGGTCGGGACCCACAGTTGTGGACTTTGAGGGGTGCCTAACACCTTCCCCTTGAAGTAATTTCAAGCCCTTACCCAATCTTTGGTTATGCAATTAGTGTTATGATTGACCCATAGTAGGTAACCTAACGCGCCTTAATTCGTTAGGTGGCGACTTTTCGAAATCATTATACCCCCTTTCCCAAAAGAAAATGAGTTGTCCTAATAATATCGAAAACCCTGACCAATCCGAAAGGAGAGGAAAAAGGGGGGCGCGACAACATGGCGACTCTTCTGGGGATTCTAGGCTTTTACTATTACAAACAGTTTTGTGAATTCGTCTAAGTATGCCTTGTTTTGTTAAATACCTGCACCCTTTCCCTTTTCCCTTTATATGAAATTAATTGTTTACTCTCCCAAGTATTTATTTTTTCACCACAACAAATCAGTGTGTGGTAAATAAACTCGTTGGGGGTAACTTCATGAACACGCCTTATTCTGAAGCTTGTGAAATCTTGGATGAGATGGCGGATACCTCTTCGGCGTGGAAAAGTAGAACCAATGTTCCTAAGGGTGACCCAAATGTTATTCACCTACACAAGGAGCTAAATGATCATGGGCAAGCTATTGAGGAGTTGACAACCACCATTAACCAATTGACCAAGGCTTAGCTTCAACATGTAGAACGGACGAAATAGGTGAATGCTATGGAAGGGATGAACATGATGGTGAACAAGAGACGACAACAAGGTCAACAAGTACAAAACCATCCGGAAAAATTTGAGAAAAGTAGTAGTGGGTATAATCAAGATGATTCATATGATGAGCAATATGAAGAGGTTCAATATGTCAACAATTATCAAGGTCAAAGAAGCAATACTCCAAATCAACAACAATGGAGATCACAAGGAAACCAAGGAAATTGGAACAACCAAGGCCACCAAGGAAATTGGAGTGGTGGCAACAACAATAACCAAGGCAATTGGGGGAACAACAATAATCAAAGCAATTGGGGTAATCAAGGAAACCAACGAAATTGAGGAGGAAATAATCAAGGAAACTGGGGTGGCAACAATCAAAGCAATTAGGGGAACAACAATAATCAAGGGGGTTGGAACAATAGAAATCAAGGAAATCGGGGGTCGGGTTTTCAAAGGTCCCCGATGTATCAACAACTACACAACCCGCCTCCATATCTGTCGCAAGGTCCTAGTTCTTCCAGTAGTGAAATGGGACGGATTGAAAATATGTTTGAGCAAATGATGGAGAAAAATGTCGAATTTGATGCCCAATTAGCCTCCCACAACACCTCTATCCGCAATTTGGAGGTCCAACTTGACCAAATTTCTCAAGATTTAAATACTCGCCCTAAGGGGGCACTACCTAGTGATACAGTGGTGAATCCGAATGGTGGGAACAATACGTGGCATGCAATGGTCGTGACAACAGGAAGTGGGAGAGGTGAAGTTTCTAGTACCTCAAACCAAATAAGAAATATGGATGAGGATGTGTTGGTTCAAGAAGACGACATGCCAAGCAATGATGTGCAAGCTAATGAAGAGGTAATGATAGACATTGATGAAAGTGTGGAGGAGACACAAAATGATGTGAACCCGTCTAGGGAGCATGTAATAGACATACCTGATACGGTAGTGCAAAAGGCCAAGGCACCCTTTCCAAGGCCTCCTCCTCCATATCCTCAAAGACTCGCAAAGCAAAACAATGAGAATCAATTCAAGAAATTCATTGATATGATGAAAAATGTTTCCATAAATGTGCCGTTGGTTGAAGAAGAGATCAATGAACTATGAAACGATCAAAATGATACATCAAGTGAGTGCTATTGTGCACTCCATGGCTCCAAATTTGGAAGACCCCATGAGCTTTCACAATCCCGTGCACTACTGGGAGTGCCGATTTCGCCAAAGCTTTATGTGACTTGGGGGAAAGCATTAACTTGATTCCCTATCTTTTGTTCAAAATGTTGGGGATTGGGCAAACAAGACCCACATCCATGAGGTTGAAATGGCGGACCGAACAATGAAAAGGCCATTGGGGATAATTGATGATGTGCTAGTTCGAGTCGACAAGTTCATCTTTCCCGCAGATTTTGTGATCCTTGACTGTGAGGTTGACTACGAGGTGCCAATCATTTTGGGAAGACCTTTCCTTGATACAAGAAAGGACTTAGTTCATGTGGAAACTAATGAGCTCACCTTCCGGGTGGGCGAAGAAAAAATGGTGTTCCATGTTTGCAAATCAATGAGGCAGCCAAATAGCAACAAAGTGTGTTCGTTCGTGGATCTTGTGACCGAAGTAATTGTTGATGACACAAGTGCTGTGATAAATGTTGAAGATACCTTGGAGGCTGTGTTGCTAAATCATGATTAGTATGAGAAGGAAGGCTTTGTAGAATGTGTCAATGCTTTGCAAGGAATGGGGTCATATACCTTTGAGCCGCGAAAGCTTTCCTTGGATCTCGAGGACCGAACTCCCACCCTGGAGTTAAAGACTTTGCCTTCACACCTCAGGTATGAGTTTCTAGGCCCTTGTTCCACTTTACATGTTATTCTTTCCTCGTGCTTAACTAACGTGCAAGTAGATTCTACCCTTGCGGTGCTCCAAAGGAGAAAGAAAGCAATAGGTTGGACATTGGAGGATATTCGGGGTATAATCCCCGCCTTTTGCATGCACAAAATCATTTTGGAGGAGGATGCCAAACCCTCCGTGGAACATCAAAGACGATTGAATGAGGCTATGCAAGAGGTAGTGAAGAAAGAGATCATCAAATGGTTAGATGCCGGGTTTATGTACCCCATTTTCGATAGTTCGTGGACCTCGTCGATGCAATGTGTCCCAAATAAAAGGGGCATGACTTTGATAACAACTGATAAAACTGAATTCATCCCAACAAGAACTGTCACCATGTGCATGAATTATAGCAATCTCAACAAAGTTACTTGAAAAGACCACTTTTCGCTTCCATTTCTTGATCAAATGTTGGATACGTTGGTCGGACGTGCTTTTTATTGCTTCCTTGATGGATACTCCGGATATAACCAGATTCTTATTACTCCCGAAGACCAAGAGAAGACCAATGTAATGACCCGGTCGATCGTTCCGAGAGTTATAGCCTCGGTTCCTCCATTTTTGCTTCTTTATGTGTTGTTCAGTTGTGTTGAGTTGTATCGAGTTAGTAGGTTTGGGTTCTGAGTGGTTTTGGAGTGAAATGAGACACTTAGTCTCTTAGTTAGAAAGTTAAGTTAGAAAAGTCAACCGGAAGTTGACTTATGAGTAAATGAATGATTTGGATTTTTATGATTCATTTAGCTTCGTTGGGTGATTTTTGACTTAGGAGTGTGTCCGGAATATAATTTAGAGGCCCGTGGTAGAATTAGGCTTGAATTAGCGAAAGTAGGAAATTTGGCGATTTTGCTCGGCAGTGGAAAATTAGGTATCGAGATTGGAATGGAATTCCAAAAGTTGTAATAGGTTCATAGTGTCATTTGTGACTTAAGTGCAAAATTTGAGGTCATTCGGACGTGGTTTGATAGGTTTCGGCGTCGTTGGCGAATTTTGAAAGTTTAGAAGTTCTTAGGCTTGAATTTGAGGTTGATTTGGTGTTTTGGCGTTGTTATGAGTGTTCCAGAGGTTCAACTAAGTTCGGGTAGTGGTATATAACCTTTTGGAATTATTGGTCGAGGTCCCGAGGGGCTCGAGATGATTTCGTATGGGTATCAGGGAGTTAGTAAGTTGGAAAATGCAGTTGAAGCTGCTGGTATAAAGTTACTGGTGTGGCCGCACCTGCGAGCCCGCAAGTGCGAAGCCTGGTCGGTTAAGTGGTTTTCGCAGATTTGACCTAGGACCGAAGATGCGAAACCGCAGTTGAGAAGAAGGGTCCACAGGTGCGGAATCCCTGGGCAAAACCTATATAAGTAACACTTCGCGAATTTTTGCCCTTTTTCCACCATTGTTGAACGATTTGAGCCTTGGGACAGTGTTTTTCAAGGGATAATTGAGAGATATCACTGAGGTAACTCGCTTGGGTTTATTTACGCACATTTATGATATTTTCCACTGATTAGCCATGAAATTAGTAGGGGTTTAGGGTAAAAAATTGAGAGAGTTAGGGCTTGAGTTTTGGAGAGTTTTAAGTGAGGATTTGAAGGACCAAACAGAGCTCGATTTCGACAAATTTTATACGGTTCAACTTGGGAGAGGTCGAGGATTCTGATTCTTCCATTTTTTTACTGGTTTCGAGACGTGGGCTCAGGGGGTCGGGTTTTGGCCGGTTTCAGATTTTTGGCCTATTTATGTAGTTTTTCTTGTGGAATTCGATTCTCTGGCCTATGTTGATAATATTGTTCTAATTATGGTTAGATTCGGAGCTTTTGGAGATCGAGTCGAGGGAAGAGGACATCCCAGAGTAGGATTTTACGCTGTTAAGGTAAGTAGCAGTTTTAACTCTGGCTTTGAGGGTAAAAACCCTGAGAATTTATATCATGTGATTGTTTGGAGGTGATACCCACGCTAGGTGACGGGCGTGTGTGTGTACACCGCGAGGGATTGAGATTTGGTCCGTCCCGTAAAGTTGTGAGGCCTCATGGCCATTATCTGTGTTACGTATTTTTATGTTATTGAACTTGACTGCTTCATGCTAGAGATCATGCTTAGGCTTTATTCATGCTCACATTGTTTGCACTCAGTCATAGAAATTCTTATACATGTTTACCTCAGTCTTGGTTATTTCGCTGATATGTTGTGATATTTGATTTGGGCTGTGTTCCCTCATGTGTTGTGAATTGTGAGGCTGGAGAGGTACATGACTGAGTGAGGCCGAGGGCCTGTTCTGAGATATTTTATTATTGCACTTGAGTTGTCCGTGAGGATCCAGGTATTGATATCATAGCACGTGAGTTGTCCGTGTAGCACATGAATTGACTGTGCGGATACAGATATTGATATTATGGCACGTGAGTTATCCGTGCAACACGTGAGTTGTCTGTGCAGATTAGCGCTTGGGCTGTAGGAGCCCCTCCGGAGTCTGTACACCCTTAGTGAGCGCAGGTACCTATTGAGAGTGTGTATTGAGTGCTGAGTGCTGAGTGCTGAGTGTTGAGTGCTGAGTGCTGAGTGTTGATGGATAGAGTGACATTGCTGTGAGTTTCATTTACTTTTTTGTTGCTGCATTTACTTGTTGATTTCTTAGTAGCATTCGTTGATTTATGGAAATACCTGTTTAACTCTGTTTGTGCTTAATTGTGGAAATAAGTAATTGGATTGTTTTGCTTAGCCTGTCACTACTACTCAGTTCCTTAGTTATTTCTGTTACTATTGAGTCGGTTGTACTCATACTACACCCTACACTTTATGTGCAGGTCCAGCTGAGGTAGAGCGCGACGATCGTTGAGTTCAGGCCGGCTATCTTTGGAGATTGAAAGGTAGCTGCTAGCGTCTGCAAGACCTTGTTACTCTTTTTATCATCTAATTCTTCTTTTGGACAGTAGATGTTGATATTCCCTATAATATTTTTCAAATATATATATACCTTCAAAACTATGCATTGGCATCAATTAACATTTTTCCATAATTTCTGCATTTTAAAGGATTTTAATTAACTTATCCCAGTATTTTTATTTATGTAAATAATTACTAACTGCATTACAAATGACTTAATAACAATTTATGGTTTAATTTTTCTATTTATATATATTAAGCTTAAATTATTTCACAAATAGCCATATTTACAGTTCTTAGGTTATAATTGCAATAACTTTGCAATTATAGCTCATGCATGCATTATTACATCATTTTGCCAGAAAATAGCTTAGTGTATTTTTAAAATATTGAGTAATTATTTTAAAGCATTTCTATGCATGAAAATTATTTTTATAATCGGTTAATTATTTTTATAAAATATTTTTATCAATTATTTGGGTATTTAACTAACATCCCTTTTTATTTCAGACTTAACCCTTTTAATACTAGCCCAAAACCCCTTAATATTAACCCAAAAAAAAAACCCAGCCCAAAACACCTTAGGCCCAATCTGCATACACCCGACCCAATAACCCCGTTTAATCGTGATCGTTGATCATTTTGATCAACGGTCCATGATTAAACTTACCTTAATTAATCCCTAACTAACCCTAACCCCTCCCATTTCTCTCAATCTGCCGCCACCCGCTTCTGTCACCCCTCCAACTCTCTCTCAACTCACCCTAACCCTAATCGGCGTCACCGGAGAGAACCTCCCTTCTATGGTGTTTCCGATCCTTCTCCGACCACCACTGGTCTCCTATACTCCATGGCTCTTCGATTTCATGGGTCCTCGAGATGATCTCAAGGAAAACCAACCTGTTCTGGTTTGAAACTTGTTTACCAGCCTGTCTCAGGACATTTTCGTTTGCAAGTAAGGATTTCCTCTTGTTTTTATTACGAATCCATGGGGTTTTGACCGATTTTGTTCATCTCTATTGTTTTCTGAAAACCCTAGTTTGATACTGTAGATTCTTTTCAGATCTTTATAGATTTGAGGCGATTCGAATGTTACTAGGTGTTTTCCTTTAAAATCTCTTGATTTAATTAACTATTTCGATTTTTAATCTCTTTCTAAAACTACGGTTCATCCCAGACTTTACTTCAAAGATTTTTCTAACTTCTCAGTGTTTAATTAATTGTTTCTTCATCATCTTGAATGTTCAAACCCTAGACGATTATGTGTGATATGCTGATTTCTTTTCGATAGTTTTGGTTATTTCTACGATGCCAGTCATATTCATTTATTCCATCTCTTGGATTCAAATGTTTTCCCTGTTAAAACCAGTATTCTTTGGGATTTTTCCCTAATTGATCTGTATTATTGGTGCGAACCTGATTTTCTTGTTAATCCTGTATTTTTGTGAGGTTTTACTTAGTCGATTTCTATTTAGAGAATCTGAGTAATTCTTTCCCATAAATCAGTATTTTTTGAAGATTTTTTTAACTGATTATTTCCTGTTAATTACCCTGTTATAATTTGTGTTCTGAACCTTCTCCTTATTTGTGACCTGTTTCCCTATTTTACTTGCCTTAATTAACAACCAGAAGTTTGGGGATTTTTACTGACTCTTTATATGGCATGATTTTGGATTCTTTGCCTTAATTAAATCTCCTGTTGTGACCGTTAATTGATTACCCCCAAATTAAGGAGTCTATTCTGGACTCCCTTATGGGAATTGATTCTGTGATTATTTGATTATCCTTAATTGATTGAATTCTGATTCTCTTTACCTTATTTTTTCTACTCCCTAGGTGCTATATATACACTCTTATTCTACCTCTAAAAGACAGGAACAACAGTTCAAAAAGGTACACACACGCATAAACTTTCTCTCATCTCTCTCTGCTACTTGTGTTCATTGCTTGTCTAGCCAGCTGAAAGCCAAGGCTAGACTTTTGAATCCTGCCTACTTTACCTTCTGCTTCTGCTTCCTTAACTGGTATGTTCCTATCTCAATATCATTATTAAATTCAAATCTATGTGCTCCTTGTTGCTTTAATTCTGCTAAGGTTATGTCTCTTATGTACTAGTGGAACTATTGTATAGTTAACTTTGTTTATTGCCTGATCAGGATGTTTAAATTTCATTCTTCTTGTTTATTACTTCAACCAACATGTTTACCTTAGTTTAAGTACTTCCATCTTTCCTGTTTACTTCCTTCAACCAGCATGCTTATTTTGTGTCTCATGCTCCTATTTTATCTAATTGACTTCAATTGGCATGACTAATTCTGTGTAGTTAGACCCCTGTCCTCAGCATGACCATTCCTACACTTTGTCTCTATTTTTTATTGTCTATTGCTGCTAGCATCAAGTATGACTTTCCTGTTGAGACTCTAAATATTCTAATGAATGATATGAATTTGGTTGTTAATCAACCCCTTCTTGTTCTATGTACTTTTTGTTCAATATGCTCTCATTTTCATCATGTTTATGTGTTTCTGATTTAAGCTTCCTGTGTTCCCAACCCTTGATCCCCTCTCTGTAAAATTGTTTGTCCTCACCTAGAGTTAACTAACAAATTGAGTTGAATCTAGTCACTTTTAGGCTTTGTGACTATGTTGTTGGTTATTGGACCTTCTTTCTCAGAATGTTTTCAAAATGCTTTTACTCTTAATATGTTTTCCCAAACTATTTCCACTCCTTAAGTATTCTTCACTTCTAAATGTTTTACTTTTATACTGTTTTCCTAAAGTTATTCCAACTATGTCAAGCACTCTCACTCCTACTCTTAGAATACTTAGGATTCTGTCCCTCCAGTGTGTGTACTGCCTAGGAGTCCATGAGACTCCTCCGAACTCTGACACACTGAGGCTGGCCCTTCCACAAAAAAAACTGTTTCTCTTTAAAAGGAGTCTTGGTGTGAGCATTTCCCGGGGTACCTGAGGCCCTTGGGAACTTTGACACACCAGGATACTCTCTTGGACACTATGAGATATTGGTACCTTGGATTTGGTTGAAGTCCTGGTCCTCCAGGTTTACTTTTGGGCCTATCCAGGATCCCTATAGTATAGCAGTTTCATTTATGTAATTCATTCATTCTTGGCCTGTAATAATAATTCTTGTAAAACAGATATTGGGGATATTAGTAAAATGAGAGGGAATTTTATTTGTTTTTTGTGGGGAAATCGGGTAGAAATCATGGTCCTAGGATTGTTGTGATTATATATGCATTAGAAACCATGCTTATAAGATTGTTTTGTGCCCTAGAAAAACAATGCTTATAGGTGCATCATATCATTTGTCCTAAACTTCTGCTTTCTAAAGTTCTGTATACTCATGTCTGCTTAGAAATCCTGGCACTAGGTTGTTATTAATTCTTCCTAATAATCATGTTCATAAAGTTCTCTTATGTGCATTAGAAACCATATTTTAGGACTTTTATTGCACTCGCCTGAATACCATGCCTATGTGTAGATAGTATAAAAAGCAGTCCCAACACCTAGATATCATGCTTATAGAGATACATATATAAAACAAGTTCTGTAAAGTTTGTGATTATTTTTCAGCTCCTAGACAGCATGCCTATATGACATAATGAACTCAAATTGCTTGTTTAAAATCGCTTGTTAGTATTAAGAATCTGATTAACAATTAGATATCATGTTCCACGCCTAGGAAATCCTGTAGGATAATTGAAATCTTGCAAATTGTAAAACTATGCTTTGCTTATTTGTGAACTGCCCAGATTCAACAGATTCTAAAATTGGTAGACAAACTGATTAGGTTTCTATCACTTCACCTTAACACAATGCTGCATATTCTCTGATTGTCATGCTCACCTAGATATCCTGTTCTAGGACCTTTCTGAAACATCTGAAATCTTGTTGTTTGAGACGTGCTAATTATCTGTTTATTTGTGGAGGTAAACATGAGCCCCTTAATTGTTCTTTTACTTGAAAGTCCTATATGTTCTTTGTTGTCGCTTAGATTTTCTCCTTTAAACACCTTAGGAGAGTCTCGAACTGCATAAATTAGAGGTCCTAAACACTTACAGGGCCATAAGGAAGGGACAGGTAATGCACGTATAGAGTTCGTTTAATTAAAACCGCTTATAACCGCTAAGGGGAGGGTAATTGGGTAGTAAAAGATATGATGATCTGTGCGTTAATTCCACGTGTAACCCCTCTAGTTGAGGAAGGTTTACCGGGTATTGTACAGATGTGATCATATAAGCTAATAGACTTAGGACTTACCTTATTTTTATGCATATGTGTGCTTAGATTGCTTTATTTGTCAAATGACTAATTCACAAAATAAGTTTGGCCGAGATCCACCGTTGTGGACTTCGAGGGGTGCCTAACACCTTCCCCTCAGGGTAATTTCAAGCCCTTATCCAATCTCTGGTAAC
>ML437303.1:2092-23187 GCA_005239525.1 Nicotiana knightiana
TATTAAAGTGCTTATGGAGGTGTAGCCATTCTTATATCTAAATGTATCCTACCCGTCCCGAAGCCTACATTACAACCAAATAAAAGTCCTAATTGATCCTAGACTGAATGAGCTCGATTAGTAGAGTAGTACACTACGGGCAAGCCTATGGTGCATCTTTTGTGGCATCTGTTTTATTTCTGAGATCGAGTGCATTCTTTCGATTTTGAGTTCCTAAGTGTTCTTAAATTTTACTATGTGAGGAACTAGCTCTTTTATTTGGTGAGGGCACGTGATTCATGACGGAAAGGTAATGTTGTTGACCTCTAAGTTAGAGTAGTTAGTGNAGGTTTAAGTGTGGGATCTTGATGCAAGACTAAAATGCATAGTTTAATATGTAATATACCTTAAATTTGAGGTGCGTTAATGATAAAAATGCACTTTTTATGTGCTTAATGGAGTTTATTTCATGTGTAGGTGAATTGGAGATGGAAACGGAGCTAAAGGGATGCAAATACGTCGAAAAATACACGAAAGGAGACACCCGGGGGATAGCCGGGCGTTTGACCGCTAAAGCCTGACCCTACCTGGCGTTAGGGAGGCGTTTACCCCATAAGGCCAGGCATCCCCTGGCGTTAGGGGGGTGTTAGGTCCCAAACGCCAAGCCTGCCCTGGCCTTAGGGGTGCGTTAGAGCCCAAACGCCCGGGGTCCTCAGTTTCGGCCAAATCCGAGTTTTGACGAGTTAAGTGTTTCCCGGTTGAAATAGAAGTCTCCNATCTATAGTATTAATTACTTTGTATTTCAATTATGAAATTTCTTAGTTTTGATTCTCAATAACATGGGTAGCTAATTTATTTAGTCTAGGGTTTTGGTAGAACCCGTTGGGGATGAATTCATTGTGATATTAATATATTTTGGTTGATTAATCTCTTTTTGTTCAACTACGTTCTTATTATAGTTGATTGAAAGGGCCCTTGATTAACTATTCCTATTTATTATGTATCTACTTGAGAGAGAGTGCATATTTAGGTAGTTGCTTGAACAACACCACTCCCGGAGTATAGACGAAAGTCATAACCGAGGGTTTAGAGGTTAGATTAGAGATAACGATACCTCGGGTGCAATCTAAAGTGAACTGTATTGCGATCTAGCTAGCGTAACTTGAGAGAGTGCGTTTAGTAAATTATCATAATTACTTGAGAGAGATTTATGATAGTTAGAGCGTTCATGATTGACAGAGATAGCCAATTAAACTATAAGACATATCCAAGGAAGAATTCACCAACGGGGGAAACCATAATCTTAGACCTTTATTATCATTGTTTACATAATATTGTTAGTTAATTTCTAATTTATTATTTATTTATTAGATTTAGTAAAAATCACCAATTGATATTCAAAAGTCTTGAGAAAAGTGATTAAGTAACACTTTAGTATTTTATAGACTCAATTGATACGTAAATTCCATGTGGGATCGACTCTGGGCGTAATACCCCGGATTATATTTGCAACGCCCGCTTAGTCTTCTACAAGACATAGTTGAGCGTGATCAGCATGACAAAACAAATAATGTGCAACATTATGTTAAGGCGAAGCAGTAAAGACCTAATCAGTTTGCTTACTGATTTTTAGAACCTGTTGAATCTGGGCAGTCACAAATAAACAAAGCATAGTTTTACAATTTTTATAAGACCTTAATTACCTATAGGCTTGTCTAGGCATGGTTCAGGGATACCCTATAACATGCTGTCTAAAAATGCAAACAAAATTTTGGAAATTGGCTAAAGGAAATCAAACGGTTTGAGTTTTAATACGTCCTATAAACATGCTTGCCTAGGTGCTAAAATTGCTTTTAAACATTCTTATAGACAGGACGGTTATTGACTTAGGCGATTTAGACATGATGTAAAGCGAATACAGACACAGTCCTAAAGCAGGATTTCTAATGCACCCAGAAGATGTACATTTTATTATGCGGAATTGCAGAAGTAACTTAGTAACATGATTTGTAGGTGATCATGATTATGCAAAAACAAAATTTCGTAATAAATGAGGTAACAAATTGCCTAGTATGCCAAGTGATCTAAAAGCATGGTAAACATGATATAAACCTAAAGCATGACTGCTAATATGAATAAAATAATGCGAGCCTAAAGGCAGGATTTCTAATGCAAGTAAACACAATATAAACCTAAAGCACGATTTCTACCCGGTCTCCCTACAAAAATCCATATACGAATCCCTCCCTGTTACTAATTTTCCCAATATCTGTTTACAAAGGTTATTATTATAGACCATAAGCAAATGAATTACATAATAAATATAAGCTATGCTATAGGGAGCCTGAGATAGGCCCAAAGTGAAAAGGGAATTACTAGGCCTCCAAAACAGTCCAAGATTCCAAAGTCTCAAGCCACGGGGGTGTCCTGGTGTTTCAAAGTTCCCTAAGGACCTCAGGGATCCCCGGCAATTCTCATATCAAGACCCTTTGAGTAGGGAAGTGATTATGTGCAATGTGGAAAAGGCAAGTCCCAGTGTGCCAGAGTTCGGAGGAATCTCATGTATTCCTAGGTAGTACACACACTGGAGGGGAAGAACTTAAGTAATCTAAGAGTAGAAGTGAGAGTGCTTGACATAGTTGGAATAACTTAGTAAAACAGTGTAGAAGTAAAACTTTTAGGAGTGAAAGAGGATTTTAGGAATGGAAAGAGTTCAAAGGAAATACTAAGAGTAAAAAAACAATTTTTTGAAAGCCATTCTGGGAAGAACAAAGATTCAACATACAATCACAAATACTTAGAGTGCCCAGATTCAAAAGCCATTTATTACTTAGTTCTAAGTGAAGACTCATAAATTTACAAACAAGGATCAGGGGGTCGGAAACATAGAGGGCTCAAAATTAGAAAGAAAACACATAAACAGGGTAAGAGGAGAAGCATATGGAACAACAAATGCACAGAACAAATAGGAGTCAATTAAACACAAACTACTGATTCAGACACTTGACAAGTCATTCATGCTTGAAAATAAAATGGTAATAGGCAGTAAAACATAGAGACATAGTATAGGAATGGTCATATTGAAGGCAGGGGTGTACTACACAGAATTATTCATACCAATTAGGATCAACCAAATATATTAAAAGTCTATAACACTAACATGAGCATACTAGTTGAGGGAGGTGATCAGGAACTAAATAAACATGCTGGCCAAGTACCAAACAAGACAAGTGAGACCTAGGCATGCTGATTACACACTTGAACAAGAGAGGACAGAATTTAAGCATGCCGAGTAAAGTAGTAAACAAGAAAGGCAATTAAATACAGAAGCCATTAAGCTAGTGCAGAAGGAGACATGGATTAACAGACATGGATCACATAGAGTGTAACGACCTGACCGGTTGTTTTGAGTTATCGGACCCCGTTCCCCTAAATAAAACTTCCCATAGCGACTTTTTATGATTTATGACTTGCGGGGACTAGTGGTCCGTGATTCGGAGGTGTTTAGAGTGATGTAGGAACAATTGGTTCCTAAAGGTTGGCCTTTAAGGTCAAGTTTGACTTCGATCAACATTTTGGGTAAACGACATTGAAATCGGCTTTCATCGATTCCGGTAGCTTCATGTGATGATTTGGACCTGGGCATATGCTCGGGATGGGTTTCTGATGACCCGGGAGCGTTTCAGTGCCCAATATTGCAATAAGAAGTTCCTTAAGTTCCTATTTTGGATTGGGAAGTGTTTTTGTGTTATTGAGGTCCGAACGGAATTCTGAGATCGGGAATAGTTTCATTATGTCATTTATGACTTGCCTGCAAAATTTGGTGTCATTCCGAGTAGTATAGGTTGGTTCGGCGCGTTGTTAGCGAAGTCTAGAAAACTTAAAGTTCCTAAGTTTGGTTCATGGGGTTTTTAGGTATAATTTTGAGTTTTAGCGTTGTTTTAGGTGTTCCTAAGGCTCAAGCGAGTTCGTATTATGATTTGGGACTTGTTGGTATATTTGGACGAGGGCTCGGGTGGGCCCAGGGGCCTCCCGAACACCCAACGGGGAAAAAAACCAGCTAAAATAGCTGCTGGTGCACCTGATCTGGTGTGACCGCAGGTGCTGTTGCCCAGTCGCAGGTGCGGGACCGCTCCTGTGGTCCCAAGCATCGCAGGTGCGACCCCAGGTGAGGTCCCCCATGCGGACAAAAGTCCGCAGGAGCGGAACCGCTGGTACGGCCACCCCTCAGCAGGTGCGAACTCAGCCTTTTCCCGTCCAGTTTCGCATGTGCGAGCTCCAGCTCGCAGGTGCGGAACCCCTGTAGGCCAGGCGGTGTGTTTCCTTTAAAACACGGGACTTCACCCCCTTTCTTTCATTTTCCACAACAATTAGAGTCTTGGGAGCTTGGGGAAAGAGGTTCCACGACCTAACTACTAAAGAGGTAAGTAAATTCCACTCTAACACTAGTTTCAAACATGAATTTCTAGTTAAACTCCCTACTAATCATTGAAAAATCAAGAATCGGGTAGTAATTTAGGGTTCTTGAGGAATTGGTGAATTTCCCATGCATTGCTATACATTCAAGTAGAAATCGTATATTAACGATCCTTAGGTTTCGGGTGAGTGATTCCTTTGAGAATTTTCGGAAATTGAACATGCGGGCCCGGGGTTGGATTTTGGGAATTCTTCAAGAATGTCGAATTATTGAATAAATAGGATAATTACCCTACTTTGAGAATATATTGATATCATTGTACCATATTTGTCTAGTTGCGAGTCCTCGGGTGTAGAGTTTGGAGTTCGGGCGCATCCTTGGTCCGAGGGGTAGATTCGATACGAGGTGAGTCTCCTTTCTAACCTTGTAAGAGGGAATTGTCCCCATAGGTGTTATATGTGTTGTGTGTAATTGTTTGGGGGCCTACGTGCATACCAAGTGACGAGAGTCCGTACGTAGCGACTATCATTCTATGTCGGGTAGTTTTAGGGCTCACAAGCATGTCTCTGTGTGCCTTATATGTATCTTTGAGTGTTCTTTGAGCTGCCTATTACTTTTGAATTGATATGGAAATGTGGAAAGTTGCACTTGAACTCCCAATTTAATCCCTGTGACAGGTATAGTCCCCTACTGAGTTATTGATATATCGGTATATACATGTGTACATATGAGAGTCAGCACTCGAATCACAGATATGATCCGCGATCGAGGGGAGCTTTAAGATAAATCGGTATAAGTGTGTCAGCACTCGAATCACATGTATGATTCGCGATCGAGGGGAGATTTATGGTAATTATACATAAGTGTGTCAACACTCGAGTCGCAGGCGTGATTTGCGATCGAGGGAAGCTTTATGATAATTGTATATAAATGTGTCAGCACCCGAGTCGCAGGTATGATTCACGAGCGGGGGAAGCTTTATGTCCGTTCAGTGTCTAGATATTTCCTTATGACCCCGGCCGATTGTCTTACCTTTGTGTGTTCATGGCTATTTGGTACTATTTTCATTGACATTGACTTGACAGATATTTGGGGGAAAAGAGAGGAAAGTGTACATTGTTGTTTATTTTCAGTAGTTGCCTGGATTTCCGTACTTGATAGGTATCTGCTGTCTATTGTCTCACATGTCTACTGCATTTCGTCATATCCTGTTTTGTATTATTACTGTTGGACCTTAGTGAGTGTCAAGTTGACCTCTCGTCACTACCTCTTCGAGGTTAGGTGGGATACTCACTGGGTATATATATATATATATATATATTTATGTACTCATGCTGCACTTCTGACCGAAGTTTGACATATATTCTGGACCTGAACTCCACGGTGAGCTGCATCCCCTGATGATTCTCAGCAGTGCTATGGAGTTACCTTTTGTTTATTTCTGTCTACTTCTCTCAGACAACAGTACAGTTTGTATCATCTTTTGTATATCCTACTAGTTCGCCTGTTGACTTGTGACACTAGTTCCTGGCAACGCACATAGTAGACTCTTTATTTTGGGACTGTATAAATATTGGATCACGATCATTGTGGTTGTATTTACTTGGTAAATGTTTCCGCTTCTATTTAAATGATTTAAGCTTAAAACTTTGGGAAATATGTGGGATTGGTATGTGTAAATAAGGATAATCTCACTAGTAAACAACTGTTGGCTTGCCTGACTCCCGTGTTGGGCGCCATCACGACCTGTGTTGGATTTTGGGTCGTGACATAAAGTGAGTTTCAGAACTGAAATAAGAACATACCAGTTAAGGAAGAAAAGTGTAGAATGTAAAGCAAGTTGAGTTCCACAGCCTAGCCTTGGCTTTCAGCCGGGTAGACAAGTAATTAGCACAAGTAGCAAGAAAGAAGAGAGAATTTGAGTGTGTGTGTATGTGTAATCTGAACTAATTGTTCGTGTCTTGAGAGGTAAAACAAGAGTGTATTTATAGCACTTTAGGAGTAGGACAAATAAGGTATAAGAATCAGAAATCAGTCAATTAAGGGCAATCACAGGGTCAAAGAATCAATTAACATAAGGGAGTCTGGAATAGACCCCTTAATTAGGGATAATTGATCAACGGTAACAACAAAAGAGTTTGATTAAGGCAAGAATCCAAATCAGCCCAAATAAAGGATTAGTATAAATCACAAAATCATGCGGACGAGTAATTAACGCAAGTGTAACCAATTAAAATTACAAATACGGAAACCAACAAGATCTGTGCACACAAACTTAACAGGGCAAAATAATAGGGAATAATCAGTAAGGATCTTCAAAGAATACTAGTTTTACCAAAAGAATCACCCAAATTTCATAAATAGAAATTAAACTAAGTAAGACCTCAAAAAAAAAAAAACTTAGCCGGAAAGCAGGTTTGAACCCTAACGGAGATTAATTAGGGCAAAACCACAAAAATACTGGATTTAACAAGAAAAAATGTTTAAGTTCAAAAGATATAGTAAAGTAATACAACTGGTATCAAAAATATCGAAACCGAAGTTGAAGAAAACCCGCACATCATAGAATCGACTAGGTTTAGAACACCCGTTTGAAAATCAGTCCAAACAATGAAGAACAAATACCTAAACATTGAGAACTCAGAAAAATCTTTAAAAACAGTTTGAGATGAACCCTAGATTAGGAAGAGTGATAAAAAGTCGGAATAGTTAATTAAATAAGAGATTTTTAAAGTGAAACAAGTAAAAGTCCTCGAATCACCCCAGATCTATACAAATTTGAGATGGATCGACAATAACGATCTAGGGTTTTCAGAAAAGTAATAGAGATGAGAGAATAGGTCAAGAACCCATAAATCCGTAATAAACAAGAAGAAGTTCTTACTCTCAGACGGAAAGATGGCCTGAGAAAGGTTGATAAACAAATTTTCAAATCAGATCCAGTTGGGATTCCTCAAGATCTTCTCAAGGATCCAAGAAATCGAAGAGACATGGCGTGTAGAAGACCAGGTCTGGTCGGAGAAGGCATAGAAACGTCATTAGGGGGAGGTTTTTGCCGGTAATGGCGTTTAGAACTAAGGTTAGGTCGAGAGAGAGCTGAGAGACAAAGGAGATGATGACGGCGGGTGAGGGAAAGAAATGAGAAGGGTTAGGGGGTATGTTAGGATTAATTATGGTAAGGATAAATATGGACCGTTGATCTGAATGATCAACGACCACGATTGAATGAGGTTATTGGGTCGGGCATGTGTATATTTGGGCCTAAGGGGTTTGGGCCAACATTAGGGTTGAATATTAGAGGGGTTTTGGGCTGGTTTGAGGGGTTAGGTCTGAAAACAAAAGGGGTCATTTATTAAATACCCAAGTAATTGATAAAAATTAATTTATAAAATAATTAACAAATTATAAACAATAATTTTCATACATAGAAATATTTACAATAATTACTCAAAATTTTAAAAATACAATGAGCCATTTTCTAGTAAAATAATGCAATAATGGATGCATGGGCTATAATTGCAAAGTTATTGCAATTGTAACCAAAAGTGTAAATCTGGCCATTTGTAAAATAATTTGGACTTAATATGACTATAAATAGAAAAGTTAAATCATGAAATGTTATAAAGTCATTTGTGATGTAATTTTGTAGTTATTTACATAAATAAAATATTGGGATAAATTAATTTAAAAGTGTAGAAATTATGGAAAAATATCAATTGATGCTAATGCATAGTTTCGAAAGTATATATGCATCCTAAAATATTATATGGAAAAATTGGAAGTGATGACCACCGTAGGGCGAAGAGTGGCAAGAATCAAGAATGGACATTTGCTCTTCTTCGGGGACACAACGTCGTATGACTCCATCATTGCATATTTTGAACAAATACGTCTCATTCCAATAATAATCCAAGTTGTCCCGTATAAGCTTCTTCCTTTGGTTAGAAGAGAGCTCAAACGGGACAACACCGGTAACAAGAAAGTTGGCAATGCCTGCAAACCATGGCATGTCTTGCTTAGAGACTGAGAGAAGCTGCTCATCCGGGAAGGTATCATTGATCTCAAGGCCATCATTTGGCCTTCCTTGCTCTTCCAAACGGGATAGATGATCGGCAACTTGATTTTCGCTCCCCTTTATATGAACAATTTCTAGATCAAACTCTTGGAGCAATAAGACCCACCTCATAAGCCTAGCTTTTGAATCCTTTTTCATCATTAAGTACCGGAGCGGCACATGATCGGTGTGCACTATCACCTTGGTGCCCATAAGGTAGGGCCTAAATTTCTCAATTGTAAAGACAATAGCCAACAATTCCTTTTCGGTGATGGTGTAGTTAACTTGGGCGAAGTTCATGGTTTTAGTTGCATAATAAACGGGGTGAAAAATTTTGTTCACCCGTTAGCCCAAGACCGCTCCCACCGCCACGTCACTTGAATTACACATGAGCTCGAACGGAGAGCTCCAATTTGGTGCGGTGATTATTTGTGTGGTAGTCAACTTATGCGTAAACAACTCAAAAGCTTGCATACATTCCTCATTGAACTCGAACTTGGCATCTTTCTCCAATAGCTTGCATAGGGGATTTACCCCTTTTGAAAAATCTTTAATGAATCTCCGGTAAAATCCCGCATGCCCAAGGAAACTACGGACTCCCTTCACCGAAGTTGGAGGAGGAAACTTGGAAATAACCTCGATCTTGGGTTTATCCACTTCAATGCCATCTCTTGAGATTTTGTGGCAGAGGACTATGCCCTCCTCGACCATGAAATGTCATTTTTCCCAATTCAATACAAGGTTGGTTTCTTCACACCGGGCGAGGACTTTATCAAGATTTTGCAAACACTCCTCAAGTGAGTCCCCGACTATGCTGAAATCATCCATGAACACCTCCAAGAAATCTTCAACCATATCAGTGAAAATTGCCATCATGCACCGCTGGAATGTGGCGGGTGCATTGCACAAACCGAATGGCATCCTTGAAAAAGCAAATGTCCCGTAGGGACAGGTGAAGGTTGACTTTTCCTGATCTTCTGGGGCTATCAAAATTTGGTTGTAGGACAAATACCCGTCCAAGAAATAATAGAAAGATCTTCCAGCAAGTCTGTCAAGCATCTGGTCCAAGAATGGCAAAGGGAAGTGATCCTTTCGGGTCACCTTGTTCAATTTGTAGTAATCTATACAAACCCTCCAACCAGTCAAGATCTGCGTGGGAATAAGCCCATTCTTGTCATTTTGTACCACTGTCATGCCACCCTTTTTAGGAACACATTGGACCGGAGAAGTCCAAGCACTATCAGAGATTGGATAGATGATCCCAGCATCGAGCCACTTGATTATCTCATTTTTGACCACCTCCTGCATTGCCTCATTCAACCTCTGTTGATGTTCTGTGAACAACTAATTTTTGACCACACCCGATTCTATATTATTTTAGTGTAAATATATATATATATATATATATATATATATATATATATATATGTTTGTATTATTTAGTCTAGAGTTAGTTCTTTTATATTTTTGTCTTAATAGTTCAATTAAATTCTTCTTATAAAAAAAGAAAAAAAATGAAATGAAAAGAAAAATAGCAACAAGAGTTCACGTGACTAACAAAGGTAACTTTCAAAAAGAGATTCAATCTATCCATGAGTCTTGCACAATTAAGTTACTTTATTTTTGGATAGTGTGCATATTTTTACTCTAACCTATTCCCTCAATCATTCCATGATTCCCTCTTTCCAAATCCACCAGATAACTAGCTTCCCCCACCTTCCATGTCTCTCACGATATGGGCACACACAGGATCACTCTTATTTATTTTAACCACCTACACCTCCTACATATAGAGAAACAAAACTGACGGGAAAAATGGGGAAAAAGAGACGAACGAAAAAAAGAAAAGAACGAAAAGAGAATAAGGAGAAAAGATAAGAAAAGAAAAGAAGTCGGGAGGTCAGAAAAAGGAGAGAATAAAAATAACCAAGAGAAAGAAAAGGAAAAGGGAAGGGAAACAGACGGAGGGAACAAAAAACAAAGATAACAAGGAAAAAGGGAGAAGTCTAAGATTAGAGGAAAGAATGAAAGGAAAAAGAAAGGACTGAAGGCAGAACAAAAAAAAAAAAAAAAAAGGAAAGAAGGAAACCGACTTGTAAAGCTGGTTTCACGCATTTGCAAACAAAAGTCACATGCGTGTTCTTATTGAATTTCTCTTTTTCATACAAGAGCTGGTATTCGGCTTCGCGGTTCCAAGTTCGAGGTTCAAGAAAAGTTAGCATTGCTAGCTTCGGAAATCAGTAGATTATGACTGTGATTTTATTGGAAAAAACTTCACAAAAAGAATATTACTAGATTGTTGATGAGCTTATATAAATGGATTACAAATTAGTTTTGTATAACCATCGCCATTAGCAAAAGCAATAGAGGAAAGTTGTGGATTTACCAGGTACATTTCTCCCTTTGTTACTTCATTTTATACTATGGTTTATGCTAATTTTTATTAAGCAGCACTCTTCACTGTTATTAATCATTTTGCTGCGATATATGATCAGAAATTAAGAAATATTCTATTTTATTCTACAACTCAAGCTTTATTTATAAATATGTCATGTTCTTATAGACTATATTGTTTAGCAAATTTCCTGTTTAGTGCATCTTGTTTATATTTGTATGTTAAAAAATTTCCGTCTTTTTTATTGTAAGATCGACTGAATAACATTATATTCTAATCCTATAGATGTCATGCTTTAAGTTATTTTGCATAAGATGCCATGCTTACAGTTCATTTTTGCTGGAGAATTTTATGGAGTTCTTTTAAAATTTAATTATGTGAGACATGTGTTTACTGTCTATTTTTTGCTATATTAAGAAGTTCGCCTTTGTTTCTGATAGTACAAATAAATGTCTCGAATCTGAAAGAGACAAAACAAATGAAATACTTTAGAACACTAGAAAACTTTAGATGTACTTTAAATATTAGCCCATGTGTTCATACCTAAATCTTGGATTGATATGCTTAAATAATAAACGGATCATATGCGCATTCCGTGTCTCGATGCCTTTAGATTTAAAATAATTATGTTATAACCATGTGTACATTCTGTATCTTGGTTTAACATTTAATTTCAAAGAAGTACCTTGTGTGCATTCTGCATCTTGGTGAACACAAGCGGTAATAAATAAACCATATCAATAAAATACAAGAATAGCTAAAAAAATGATTTAAGCCTTACATGAGTCAATAAATCGACCGTGCTAGAACCACAGGACTCGAAGGGTGCCTTACACCTTCTTCTCGGTCAACAGAATTCCTTACTCAGTCTTCTGTTTTCGTAGACCATGAATTAGAAGTCAGATCTTACTTTTGATAAGGGATTCAAAAAAATTTGACTTGGAACACCAAAACTCAATTCCAAGTGGCGACTATAAATAATAAATAATTCCTTTTCAAAATGTCACTTTAATTGGAAAAACACTTCTAACTCAACCTCGTAATAGGGTTGTGTGGCAAAAAGAGGTGTGATAGCTCTGGCGACTTTACTGGGGACAATTAATAAGAATTCAAGCTTTATATACTGATTCTTGTTTGGCCTTTATCATGTTTTGACTCTTATTGTGTTTGGGAGCCTAATGTGCTATTTGTCGCTTATTTACCGCTTTAATATTTATTTGATTTGTGATATAAATTGTATCCTCTCCCGCACCCCTTTGAGTCTTCTGATAGGTAGTTATGTTGTGTTTGCCTAACAACATCACAAATTTTTTGTCTTGAGATAAAGCCAGTTAGCCTACCAGCTTCTGATGAAGGATTTAGTCACACACGTTTAGGCGGGAGAGCGGTTAGCTAGCCAGTGCTGTTCTACTACTGGTGACGCTTGATGCTCCTCGACTCGGGTTGTCCGCCCGAGTAAGCCAGGTCTAGATACCATCTCCTTTAGTATTTGAAAACTTAGAAGAATAAGCCACAAACAATTAATATCCCTAGTAGGCTACGCGTTATTTGCATCATGTGCATTGGACTTAGCAGGACTTGGCACAGGGGCCGGGCCTGTCTAGGATAGATACCAATTTTTCAGACCAACATGTTCATTTTTTGTGTGCTATATGTAACATTATTTGGTAGGCTTCACTCAAATGTTGACCGACTTTAAGATAAATTGATTGAACAGATGAGAGAAAGATAAAATTTCCTCCAATTTTTCATAAAGTACTCATTTTTTTAAATAAAATTTTGAAGGGTTCTAATATGTAAAATCATAATTTTCAAAATAGCTTTTTTTATTTATTTAAATCGAACTACGCGGGTTTGATTCTTACCGGATGTGAGATACGTAGGCAACCTTCATCAGATTCAAACCCATTTAAGAAAAAATAAAAGAAAAATGTCTATGGACTGTTATTTTTTTTTCTCTAAAAAATAATAGCAATAATAATAATATAATCACTTTGACAGTTTTTTCTCTTTTGACCAGTTTTGCCCATACGTTCAGTCCTTTTGTCGGAGTAGCCTTGAAACCTTACTCGAAAATGCGAAATGGTCATTTTAACAAAAGAGGCCAGTTTTATTTATGTTCACTTATTTTTACAAAAAATGGTCATTTTGAGTTTTTTTTCTCTCTCATGATTATTTTACTAATTTAACCTTTTTTTAATCCAACAATTTGGTTTTTATTTTTATAGAGTCAAAACCCGAGAAATCAGATTTTTTTGGGTCAATAATATATTTGATTAAAGTCTAACCCCGTGTCTGGGTAAGCAGGTACACCATGAGTGGAGAAAGAGGTAAGTCTGAAAAGAGGCCCAGATCAGAAGGGATACTAGATTTTCTAATTGTCGATCAGATACCACAGTTGTTGTGGGATTGAAGGAGAGACTTTAAGGAATTTGAGCAAAAATAGATAAAGAAGTACTTGGGACATTTGGTTCACATGTTGACAATCAAACCTAGGAGGGATGTGATTGAAGCTTTGATTCCGCACTGGGATCCAGAAAATAATGTGTTCCATTTTACAGACTGTGAAATGACTCCGAACTTGGAGGAAATCGCTCATTTCCAAGGGTGGGGCCGTAATCTTCGCCGCCAAAAGCCCATAGTACCAAAAAATATGAACGAAGGTAAGTTTCTATAGCTCTTAAACATAAATTACGGACAATATGAAGGTTTAGGAGGCAAGTGGGTTAAGTTGGGATTTCTGTTTCACTTGCATGGCCTAGAATGCAATTTTGAAAGGAATGTGGGAACACTGAAATCAAAGGAAAATATGAAAACATGGAAGGTTCACAGAAGGTTTGCATTTGTGGTTGCTTTTTTTGGGGCGTGTAGTTTTCCCCGAAAGGGAAGGGCGCATTGACATCCGCTTGGAAGGTGTAGTTGAGGCTCTAACTTCAGAAGGGGATGATTATATTTTGGTCCCTATGATTCTTTCTGGCATTTTTCGTGCTTTAACTAGATGTAAATTGGGTGCACGAAACTTTGATGGCTACAACATTTTGCTGCAGATATGGTTTTTGGAGAATTTTTATCGTAATCATACGATCACTGATTTAAGGGAGTTATGGCCCAATCATACTTATGATCACAAGAAAAGAATTGATGAATGTAACTTACCAGAAGGGATTGATGCCTGGAAAGAACTATTTCGTACTTTGTCCGCCAAACGGATCACTTGGAACTACGATTAGTTTTCCTCTAAAAAGGTCATTTGTGAGTCTGCATACCATTCTTATTTGGTACTCATAGGATTTGATGGTGTTCAACCATATGCTCCACTTCGGGTAATGCGCCAGTTTGCAAGAATACAAGAGGTTCCACCAAGCCGAGATATGAGCAAGTTCTGTTATGATTTTGGCAAAGATCAACCTCATGCAAAAGAAGAAATTATGAAAATTTGGTATGCAAGTAAAGTCTCGGAGTTGAATGAGATGGTAGAAGACCGAGATCGTGGAGAGGTGATCCCTAAATATATTATTTGGTTTCATAATCCTTCGTCATTTAGAGATAGGCCTGAGGGGTCGAACAGGAGGAGAAATGATAAAAGAACTATAGAAAGGCTGAAAGAGGAATTGGAGCATGCTCAAATGACCATAGCCAACAACAAGCCCAACAGCAAGTCGGAGTCACTCAGATTCGTTTAAATATTGAGAAATATTATCAATCTGCCTTAGGCATCATGGATAAAGATCTAAAGAATGCTAAGAATGAGGCAGCCCGCTTAGAAGAAGAACTGGCAAAAATGATTGGTTTAGTCAGAAGAGTTGAGGCGAACAAAAATGCTGAAATACATAAGTTGCAAGAAGACTTGAGTATCATCAAAGAGTATGCGCACTAGCAATAGCTGGAGTTTGATCAGCAAAAAGAACAATTTGAAAGAGAAAGGGCCCACTGGATACACTCACAGGGTCAACTTTATGCACAATTAGAAGAAATAAAAAGAAAGAAGAGTGTGACGACCCAAAGGGTCATCACCTATTTTATTACATATTCCTTACTTCCGAGGCCTTAAAAACCTCATTTGTAGTTTCCTCGATTTGCCTGTGCAGTCCGGGCACGTAGCCAGACAGCTTAAATATGAAATTATATGAAAAATGCTAAGATTTAATATTAAAACGAATAAATTTGACGTCGGTCAATATTTTGGGTAAACGCACCCAGATCCGGACCCATGATTTGACGGTCCCAGAGGGTCCGTAGGAAAATATGGGACTTGGGCGTATGCCCGGAATCAAATTCCGAGGTCCCAAGCCCGAGAAATGAATTTTTGAGTAAAATTGTTTTCTGAAATATTTAAGGAAGTTGAAAATGAAATCTGATTATAAAGTAATGGTATCGGGCCCGTATTTTGGTTCCGGCGCTCGGTACAGGTCTTATATATGGTTTAAGCACTTTCTGTAAAGTTTGGTTGAAATCGGATTTCGTTTGACGTGTTTTGGACTTAAAATGGGAAATTTGCTGTTTGTATGAAATTTGATGGAATTCATGGATATTGAGGTTTTATTCTATGTGTATGATGTTGTTTTGGCGATTTGATCACACGGGCAAGTTCGTAGGAGGTTGTGTGAGTAATCTATGAAATTTGGTATTGTTCCGAGATGTTCAGGCCAGTTCGACACGTTGTTAGCAAAGTTAGAAAACTTAAAATTCCTAAGTTTGGTTCTTGAGGTTTGAGGGTGTGATTTCGAGTTTTAGCGTTGTTTTGAGTGTTCTGAAGGCTCAAGCGAGTCCGTATTATGATTTGGGACTCGTTGATATATTTGGATTAGGGCTCGGGTGGGCCCAGGTGCCTTCCAGGCACCTAACGGGGCTAAAAACCAGCAAACTAAGCTGCTGGTGCACCTGCTCTGGTGTGACCGCATGTGCAGTTGCCCAACATCGCAGGTGCGAGACCACAAGAGTGGTCCTAGGCATCGCAGGTGCGAGCACCAGTGGCCTGGCCATCCTTCACAAGCACGAGACCGCATGTGCGGTCTCCCCTTCGCAGGTCTGATCCCAGACCCCCAGCCCAATTCCACAGGCGCGAGGTTTTCCTCGCAAGCGCGAGACCGCAAGTGCGGTCCCAACCATCGCAAGATCACTGTTCAGGCAGTGAGTTTAAGTACGGGTTTTAAACCCATTTTCTTCATTTCTCACCTTCTTCCTTAGGTTAATTCCACCATTTTTAAGAGCTTTCAACCAAGTCTTGTGAGGTAAGTAAATTCCACCCATAAATTTGTTTCATGCATGTATCTTAGCCTAATTAACTACACAATTTAGTGCAAAATTCAAGAAAATGGGTAGTAACCTAGAACTTGTGATCACCTTAGAGATTTCTGTGAATTGGCCATGAAATCAAGTAAAAATCGTATATTTTTTATCCTTAGGCTTTGGTGAGTGTTCCCTTAGAGAATTGCAAGAATCCGAGCGAGCGGGCCCGGGGTTGAATTTTGATAAATTTGGAAGAATACTAGGAAATGGATAATTAGGCCATGTAATTGAATCTTTGAATCCTTCTTTATATACTTGAGTTGATTAATTGATTATGCCTAGATAATACCATTCCGGAGTCGAATTCTAAAGGAAAGGCGGCGTTAGAGGGTTGATTGCCATACTTTGGACCCGAGGTAAGTGTTCGGTCTAACCTTAGCTTGAGGGAATAGGAGTTGAGTATAATTTGCTACTTGATAATTGTCAAATACGATGTATAGTCATGGTGACGAGTATCTATACATTGGTGTCTAGCATGACCGTGAGTCCTTATATTGTGAATATACTGATTTTGTGGTAATTTCCATGCTTAGTTGATGATTTATGTATGTTGTGAAGAATATGTGAAGGGAATTGTATTCTGTAAACTCTTGTTGGAGCATTGGCTCAAATTGTGTAACGAATAATAAAGATATATGATATATTACGTCTTTGGAGCATTGGCTCAAATTGTGAAATGAATAATGAAGAAATATCAGATATTACATCCTTTGGAGCATTGGCTCAAGTGATAGAATAAATCATGGAAATGAAAGTGAAATAAAGAAAAGAGTTATTGAAATATACCCTTGCCGGGATTTAATTTTGCAGTTGATGTTCCCTTGTCGGGATTTAATTGTGTAATTGATGATTACTCTTGCCGGGATTTAATTGTTTAATCATTGTTCCCTTGTCGGGATTCCTATAACTATTCTGTTTACTTCCTTGCCTTGTTTGTGATTGATGTTTGGGTGAGGAAGAGTGTTAAAGCACGAAGGGTGATGCCGTGCATTGTTTGATATTGTCTCCCTTGCTGGGATGTTGAGATTTCTGTTATTGTTCCCTTGCCGGGATTCCTGTTTTTATTCTGTTTACTCCCTTGCCCTAGTTTGTGATTGTTGTTTGGGTGAGGAAGAGTTCTAAAGCACGAAGGGTGATGCCGTGCCGTACGATGTACCATTCCGTACCATATTCATTGATTATAATGTGAGGAAAGAGAGTAAAAGCATGAAGGGTGATGTCGTGCCATGTTTTACATTATTACATTATAACTATACACTGCATAGTGAGGACGAGAGTAAAAGCACGAAGGGTGATGCCGTGCCATGATTTACATTGGTTACATTATACATCACATAGTGAGGACGAGAGTAAAAGCACGAAGGGTGATGCCGTGCCATGATTTACATTGGTTACATTATACATCACATAGTGAGGACGAGAGTAAAAGAACGAAGGGTGATGCCGTGCAAGTTTGTGATTTCTTGTCCTTGTTGATATGTTGGCTTGTTGTTCCATTCCTTATTGAGATTTCTTATATGAAATTGTTATCTCCCCATAGCATGTTCCCCTTCCTTTATTAATTGTTTTCTCCCTATATTTCTTATCTATTGTATATATATATATATGTTTAATTGAACTGCACAGGTTTATTTGGTAGTCTAGTTCTAGCCTCGTCACTACTTCGCCGAGGTTAGGATACACACTTACTCAGTACATGGGGTCGGTTATACTGATGCTACATCTGCACTTCTTTACGTTGTGTAGACTATGCAGCCGGACCCGGATGACATCATTAGTGGGAATGTCTTCCAGCTCATTATAGAGGCTTCGAGGTATACCCGATGGCATTTGTGGGCCTTGGCGTCTCTTCCATTCCTTTGTCTTCGATTCTGTCTTGTTTTTCCTTTAGTTTCAGAGGCAGACATGTATTTCCTTTCAGACTTGTATTTAGCACTCTTAGACAGTTCGTGAGTTAGTGACACCAGGTTTTGGGAAATTTTGTGTCGATGTAGTGTGATTGTCTTTACTTAGCTTAAAACCGTATTTATTTCCGCTGTTTAATTTGTGAACTGATTTAGTTTATTCTGTTAGAATGAGGTTATGATGCTAGTTTAACTACACATATTGGTTTGTCTAGCAGGTTCAACGTTAGACGCCATCACAGCCCGATAGTGGGATTTCGGGGCGTGAAAAATTAGTATCAGATCTCTAGGTTGCTTAGGTCTCACAACTCACGGACAACTTGGTAGAGTCTGAGGGATCGGTATGGAGACGTCTGTATCTATCCCCCAGAGGCTGCAAAGTTAGGATGACTCCATATTTCTTTTCTTCTCTGTCATGTGCTATGATTCTGAGTACTGATTGAGTTTCTATTCTATTCTCTCGCAGATGGCGAGGACGCTTGCTTCCCTTGGTTCTGCCCAGCAGCCTGACACTCCTGCTACAACTCCTACTCGGGGTCGAGGTCGAGGTCGAGGATGAGGTCGTGCTAGAGGCCGAGGCCAGGGCCGGGCTCATCCTAGAGCAGCAGCCCCAGTGGAGGACCCTCAAGTCGAGTCTGGCGAGGAGGTCCCAGTTCCGGCAGTCCCAGTTGGACCATCTCAGGGGTTTATAGCTACCCCAGTGCTTCAGTATGCCCTTGTCCATCTAGTCGGAGGCAGTTTGAGCGTCTCCAGCAGGGATCTATGTCCGTCACTTAGTACAAGACCAGGTTCATCACTCTAGCCCGACATGTTCTTATGATACTTCCCACTGATCGGGAGAGGGTTCAGAGGTTTATCGAGGGATTAGCCCGGCCTATCAGACTTCAGATGGCTAGAGAGTCAGGTACGGACATATCGTTCCACGATGTGGCCAACGTGGCCAGGAGGATTTAGGTGATTCTGTCACAATGTGGTGGTCAGGGGGCTGACAAGAGGCCCCGTCATTTCGGTCGTTTTAGTGGAGCCTCATATGGGGGCAGGGATTCTTCAGGTAGAGGTCACCCTTCCAGACCTTTTCAGTCAGCTCTCCAGGTTTCCCATGGTACTTCAGGTGGTCGTGGTTATCAGACACACTACTCCGATCAGCAGCCTTACAGTGCGCCACCAGCCCTCATCAGTGCACCGCCGCATCAGAGTTTCCGGGGTGGTCATTCAGGTCGACAGGGTCAGCTTCAGTTCCCTCAGCAGCCGAGGTCTTGTTACACTTGTGGCGATCTGGGTCACCTTTACAGGTTGTGCCCTCGAGCATCAGGTAGTTCTCATCAGGGTTCTCGTGCCATGGTACAGACACCAGGTGTTCCACAGCCTGCCCAGCTAGCTAGGGGTGGGGGTAGAGGTGCTAGAGGTGGAGGTAGAGGTCATAGAGGTGGATCTCAGGCCGCCAGAGGTGGAGGCCAGCCAGCAGTCGGTCGTCCTAGAGATGTGATTCAGGGTGGTGGGGCCCATCCCCGGTGTTATGCTCTTCCAGCCAGGCCAGAGGCTGAGTCTTCAGATGCAGTTATTACAGGTACTATTCGGGTTTGTGACAGAGATGCTTCAGTGCTATTTGACCCAGGGTCTACGTATTCAAATGTGTCCTCTTATTTTGCACCATACCTAGTCATGCCTAGTGATATACTGAGTATTCCTGTTTATGTATCTACACCAGTGGGTGATTCTATCGTGGTCGATCGAGTCCATCGTTCTTGTGTTGTGGTGATTGGGGGTCTTGAGACCCGTGTTGATTTGTTGCTTTTAGGTATGGTTGACTTTGATGTTATATTAGGGATGGACTGGTTATCCCCATATCATGCTATCTTGGATTTTCATGCCAATACGATGACCTTATCCTTGCCAGATTTTCCCCGTTTGGAGTGGAAAGGAACTCTTGGTCATTCTACCCGCAATGTCATTTCGTACGTGAAGGCTCGGCGTATGGTCGAGAAGGGGTGTTTGGATTATTTGGCTTATGTGCGCGATTCCAGTGTTGAGGTTCCCTCTATTGATTCGGTGCCCGTGGTTCGTGAGTTTCCTAAGGTTTTCCCTTCAGACCTGTCGGGGATGCCAGCTGACAGGGACATTGATTTCTGCATTGATCTGGCTCTAGGCACCCAGCCCATTTCTATTCTGTCGTATCGCATGGCCCCGCCAGAGTTGAAAGAGGTGAAGGAATAGTTGCAGGATTTGCTTGGGAAGGGTTTCATTAGGCCCAGTGTTTCCCCTTGGGGTGCTCCAGTATTGTTTGTGAAGAAAAAGGATGGTTCGATGAGGATGTGCATTGATTACCGGCAATTGAACAAGGTTACGATCAAGAATAAGTATCCACTGACGAGGATTGATGATTTGTTCGATCAGCTTCAGGGTGCTAGTGTATTATTGAAGATAGACTTGAGATCTGGCTACCATCAGTTGAGGATTAAGGCATCTGATGTCCCTAAGACAGCTTTCCGCACCCGGTACGGGCATTACGAGTTTTTGGTCATGTCGTTTGGGTTGACAAATGCCCCAGCAGCTTTTATGGATTTGATTAACCGAGTGTTCAGGACTTATTTGAACTCGTTCGTGATAGTATTCATTGATGATATATTGATATACTCCCGCAGTCAGGAGGAGCACAAGCAGCATCTTAGAGTGGTTCTTCAGACTCTAAAGGATAGTCAGCTTTATGCAAAGTTTTCGAAGTGCGAGTTCTGGTTGAGTTCATTTGCATTCCTGGGTCGTGTCGTGTCGGCAGAGGCTATTCAGGTTGACTCGAAGAAGATTGAGGCAGTCAAGAACTGGCCTAGACCAGCATCAACTACAGAGATTCGGAGTTTCTTGGGATTAGCAGGCTATTATCGTCGGTTCGTGGAGGGGTTCTCATCTATTGCAGCCCCGATGACTAGGTTGACCCAGAAGGGTGCCCAGTTCATATGGTCGAACGAGTGTGAGGCGAGCTTTCAGAGGCTCAAGACAGCTCTGACTACGGCACCGGTATTGGTTTTGCCCACAAGTTCAGGGCCTTATACAGTCTATTGC
>ML437303.1:24736-44728 GCA_005239525.1 Nicotiana knightiana
TTTGATGATCCCCATTTGTGTGTCCTTAGAGACACGGTGCAGTGCGGAGGCGCCAAGCAGGTGACCTTAGATGATGATGGTGTTTTGAGATTATAGGGGCGAGTTTGTGTGCCCAATGTTGATGGGATTCGAGAATTGATTTTAGAGGAGGCCCATAGTTCCCGGTACTCTATTCATCCGGGCGCCGCGAAGATGTATCAGTATTTATGGCAACATTATTGGTGGCATGATGAAGAAGGATATTTTGGCATATGTGGCGCGGTGTTTGAATTGTCAACAGGTTAAGTATGAGCATCAGAGGCCTGGTGGTCTATTTCATAGGATTGAGCTTCCTGAGTGGAAGTGAGAGAGGATCACCATGGACTTTGTTACTGGACTTTCGTTGACCCGGAAGAAGTTCGATGCAGTTTGGGTCATTGTTGATAGGCTGACCAAGTCAGCGCATTTCATTCCTGTGTCAGTTTCCTATTCATCCGAGAGGTTAGCTGACATCTATATCCGGGAGATTGTTCGCCTTCATGGTGTGCCGGTATCTATCATTTCTGATCGGGGCGCGCAGTTTACCTCGCGTTTCTGGGGAGCAGTTCAGCAAGAGTTAGGCACCCAGGTGGAGTTGAGCACAACATTTCATCCTCAGACGGATGGGCAGTCCGAGCGGACTATTCAGATATTGGAGGATAAGCTCCGAGCTTGTGTTATTGACTTTGAGGATTATGGGATCAGTTCTTGCCTTTAGCAGAGTTTTCCTATAACAACAACTACCAGTCGAGTATCCAGATGGCTCCTTATGAGGCTTTATATGGTAGGCGGTGTCGATCTCCGGTTGGATGGTTTGAGCCGGGAGAGGCTCGGTTGTTGGGTACAGATTTGGTTCAGGAGGCCTTGGGCAAGGTCAGGATCATTCAGGATAGGCTTCGTACAGCACAGTCCAGGCAAAAGAGTTATGCAGATCGTAAGGTTCGAGATGTGTCTTTCATGGTTGGTGAGCGAGTATTGCTCTGAGTGTCGCCTATAAAGGGCGTGATGAGATTTGGGAAGAAGGGCAAGCTTAGCCCTAGGTTCATTGGTCCGTTTGAGATTCTTGATCGAGTGGGGGAGGTGGCTTATAGACTTGCATTGCCACCTAGCTTATCAGTCGTGCATCCAGTTTTTCATGTGTCCATGCTTCGGAGGTATCACGGCGATCCAGCCCACGTGTTAGATTTCAGCACTGTCCAGTTGGACAAGGACTTATCTTATGAGGAGGAGTCGGTAGCTATTCTAGACCGTCAAATTCGTCAGTTGAGATCCAAGAGTTTCCCTTCTATTCTTGTTCAGTGGAGAGGTCAGCCTCCTGAGGCATCGACTTGGGAGTCCGAGTCCGATAAGCGGAACCGTTACCCTCATTTATTTCCCGACTCAAGTACTTCTTTCTTCTGTCCGTTCGAGGACGAACGATTATTTTAGAGGTGGATAATGTGACAACCCAAAGGGTCATCACCTATTTTATTACCTATTCCGTACTTCCGAGGCCTTGAAAACCTCATTTGTAGTTTCCTCGATTTGCGTGTGCAGTCCGGGCGCGTAGCCGGATAGCTTAAATATGAAATTCTGTGAAAAATGCTAAGATTTAATATTAAAATGAATAAATTTGACTTCGGTCAATATTTTAGGTAAACAGACCCAGACCCGGACCCGTGATTTGACGGTCCGGAGGGTCCGTAAGAAAATATGGGACTTGGGCGTATGCCCGGAATCGAATTCCGAGGTCCCAAGCCCGAGAAATGAACGTTTGAGTAAAAAAATTTTCTGAAAATATTTAAGGAAGTTGAAAATGAAATCTGATTATAAAATAATGGTATCGGGCTCGTATTTTGGTTCGGGAAGCCCGGTACAGGTCTTATATATGGTTTAAGCACTTTCTGTAAAGTTTGGTTGAAATCGGATTTCGTTTGACGTGTTTTGGACTTAAAATGGGGAATTTGATGTTTGTATGAAATTTGATGGAATTAATGGATATTGAGGTTTTATTCTATGTGTATGATGTTGTTTTGGCGATTTGATCACACGGGCAAGTTCGTAGGAGGTTGTGTGAGTAATCTGTGAAATTTGGTATCGTTCCGAGATGTTCAGGCCAGTTCGGCACATTGTTAGCAAAGTTAGAAAACTTAAAATTCCCAAGTTTGGTTCTTGAGGTTTAGGGGTGTGATTTCGAGTTTTAGCGTTGTTTTGAGTGTTCCGAAGGCTCGAGCAAGTTTGTATTATGATTTTGGACTCGTTGATATATTTGGATTAGGGCTCGGGTGGGCCCAGGTACCTTCCGACCACCTTACGGGGCTAAAAACCAGCAAACTCAGCTGCTAGTGCACCTGCTCTGGCGTGACCGCAGGTGCGGTTTCCCAGCATCGCAGGTGCGAGACCGCAAGAGCGGTCCCAGGCATCGCAGGTGCGAGCACCAGTGGCTTGGCCATCCTTCGCAGGCGTGAGACCGCAGGTGCGGTCTCCCCTTTGCAGGTGCGATCCGAGGCCCCCCAGCCCAATTCCGCAAGCGTGAGGTTCTCCTCGCAAGCGCGAGACCGCAGGTGCGGTCCCAGCCATCGCAGGTGCGATCACTGTTCAGGCAGTGAGTTTAAGTACGGGTTTTAAACCCATTTTCCTCATTTCTCACCTTCTTCCTTAGGCAAATTCCACCATTTTTAAGAGCTTTCGACCAGGTCTTATGAGGTAAGTAAATTCCACCCATAAATTTGTTTCATGCATGTATCTTAGCCTAATTAACTACACAAATTAGTGCAAAATTCAAGAAAATGCTTGTAACCTAGAACTTTTGATAACCTTAGAATTTTCTGTGAATTGGCCATGAAATCAAGTAAAAATCGTATATTTATGATCCTTAGGCTTTGGGTGAGTGTTCCCTTAGAGAATTGCAAGAATCCGAGCGAGCGGACCCGGGGTCGAATTTTGCTAAATTTGAAAGAATGCTAGGAAATGGATAATTAGGCCATTTAATTGAATCTTTGAATCCTTATTTATATACTTGAGTTGATTAATTGATTGTGCCTAGATAATACCATTCCGGAGTCGAATTCTAAAGGAAAGGCGGCGTTAGAGGGTTGATTGCCATACTTTGGACCCGAGGTAAGTGTTCGGTCTAACCTTAGCTTGAGGGAATAGGAGTTGAGTATAATTTGCTACTTGCTAATTGTCAAATAAGATGTATAGGCATGTTGACGAGTATCTATACATTGGTATCTAGCATGACCGTGAGTCCTTATATTGTGAATATACTGATTTTGTGGTAATTTCCATGCTTAGTTGATGATTTCTATATGTTGTGAAGAATATGTGAAGGGAATTGTATTCTGTAAACTCTGTTGGAGCATTGGCTCATATTGTGTAACGAATAATGAAGAAATATGAGATATTACGTATTTGGAGCATTGGCTCAAATTGTGAAATGAATAATGAAGAAATATGAGATATTACATCCTTTGGAGCATTGGCTCAAGTGATAGAATAAATCATGAAAATGAAAGTGAAAGAAAGAGAAAGAGTTATTGAAATATACCCTTGCCGGGATTTAATTGTGCAGTTGATGTTCCTTTGCCGAGATTTAATTGTGTAATGTATGATTACCCTTGCCGGGATTTAATTGTTTAATCATTGTTCCCTTGCCGGGATTCCTATATCTATTTTGTTTACTTCCTTGCCTTGTTTGTGATTGCTGTTTGGGTGAGGAAGAGTGTTAAATCACGAAGGGTGATGTCGTGCATTGTTTGATATTGTCTCCCTTGCTGGGATGTTGAGATTTCTGTTATTGTTCCCTTGTCGGGATTCCTATTTTTATTCTGTTTACTCCCTTGCCCTCATTTGTGATTGTTGTTTGGGTGAGGAAGAGTGCTAAAGCACGAAGGATGATGCCTTGCATTGTTTGTTATTGTGAGGAAAGAGTGTAAAGCACGAAGGGTGATGCCGTGCCGTACGATGTACCATTCCGTACCATATTCATTGATTATACTGTGAGGAAAGAGAGTAAAATCATGAAGGGTGATGTTGTGCCATGTTTTACATTGATTACATTATAATTATGCACTGCATAGTGAGGATGAGAGTAAAAGCACGAAGGGTGATGCCGTGCCATGATTTACTTTGATTACATTATACATCGCATAGTGAGGACAAGAGTAAAAGCACGAAGGGTGATGCCGTGCAAGTTTGTGATTTCTTGTCCTTGTTGATATGCTGGCTTGTTGTTCCTTTCCTTCCTGAGATTTCTTATATGAAACTGTTATCTCCCCACCATATGTTCCCCTTCCTTTATTAATTATTTTCTCCCTATATTTCTTATCCGTTGTATATATGTATATATGTTTAATTGAACTGCACATGTTTATTTGGTAGTATGGTTCTAGCCACGTCACTACTTCGCCGAGGTTAGGCTAGGCACTTACTCAGTACATGGGGTCGGTTGTACTGATGCTACACCTGCACTTCTTTATGTTGTGCAGACTACACAGCCGGAACCGGAGGACATCATTAGTGGGAGTGTCTTCCAGCTCATTATAGAGGCTTCGAGGTATACCCGCTGGCGTTCGTGGGCCTTAGCATCTCTTCCATCCCTTTGTCTTCGATTCTGTCTTGTTTTTCCTTTAGTTTCAGAGGCAGACATGTATTTCCTTTCAGACTTGTATTTAGCACTCTTAGACAGTTCGTGAGTTAGTGACACCAGGTTTTGGGAAATTTTGCGTCGATGTATTGTNTTAAAACCGTATTTATTTCCGCTGTTTAATTTGTGAACTGATTTAGTTTATTCTGTTAGAATGAGGCATCATATAATCCTCATCCCACGTTAGATACCATCACGGCCCGACGGTGGGACTTCGGGGCATGTCAAAGAAGGTTCATCAGCATGCAGATTTTGAAGCAGAGCGGCATCAGTTGATGATTGAGAGAGGTGTGTTAAACCGTCGCATTGAAGAATATGAGGTACGCGAGGCTCAGAGGGGGCACACCCTCAACACTACCCAGATGTGGTTGCAGAATTATCACGTGAATATGGGGCAAGCCAGAGTGCAGGTACTTTGATTGGCAGAGAAAGCAGCATATATTCATGTTGATCATCGCCATCTAAACAATGAGAAAGTTGGCCAACAGGCACGTGCCCTCGTCCCACAGTTGCCAGCGGTGTTTCAAAATTTGTACGAGACTTTGGGAGGAGAGTGGAGGCCAAGAGATGTAGACTATTGATGATATCAACTTAAGCAGGAAGACCATTGAAGATTAAATTCTTAGTGTAGCCAATTAGTTTTTGTTTCATTTTTCATTTGTCACATTTTTTTATTTTTTGGAGTCTTTTATTTTATCAAAGTTTGTTTTATTCCAATCATTTTATGTCTTTAGAGTTAGTAGTCCTTTCTCTCATTGTATATAAATTTTTTTTTATTGAAAGTGAATGAAAATTATTTTAGTTTGTTTTATTTTATTTTTATATGTTATATATATATATATATCATCAAAATTGTTATTATTTCCCCTGAACTATGTAATGGTCTGATTCATGCGGCGTCATGATACGTAGGCAATCCTCATCGGATGCGGTCATAGCCATAGTTAAAAAAAATTAAAAAAAAAGGGAAATAAAAAGAGAGTTAAATTCAAGAGAAAATAATCAATAAGCCGGGATGAAGCGTGAAGCCTTCCAAGCTCATTTTAGAAATGAAAATGGCATTAGTTGCATGACATACAACGTGTGATTAGTATCTGCAAAATGCCTAACTCTACACGTTTGTTGTTTGTCATTAAAAAAGTTAAAGTTAAACAAAGGTGGTTGGTTTGTGGTTTAAACTGGAGACTCACCCTTAGAACACGAGATCAAGAGGAAAAAGTAAAATGGCAAACAACAGTGAGAGTGAGTCTGATAATGATGATGTCCATGGACAATTGGTCGAACAAGGTAGGGGACTGGTTGAAGAAGTAAGAGTGTTGAAGCAACAATTGGAAGAGATGTACCAAGCTTGGGTGAATGGACAAGCACCGCCCCACTACCCATAGGGCCTTCGGACAATCTTCATAGTGTGTCAGTTGCAAGTCAAGTGCCCATCTCCGTAACAAGTAACCCATTGTACCAACCTGGACCTGGATTCAGTCCGAGCATTAACCTTCCCACTATCCGCAATACCTCCATTCCACGTCCTCCAACTGCACCCCTCAGAAATGACCCACCTACTGTACCCATTGTCCATACCTTCGATGTCCCTCAACCGGCTCTTGCTCAAAAGTCCAACAATGATCCACAACTGAATGCTCATGATTCCCAGCATTACTCTCCAGAATTTACTTTCAAAGTTCCAGATTCATACAAGCATACTCCTCAGAACATGTTCCCAGTTGAGATCGAAAAGCCCGACAAGAATAGGGAACAAGAGGACATGACCAGAAAAATGAAGAGCCTGGAACAAACCATGAGAAACATACAGGGTTTGGGAGGCCACAAGAGTGTTTTGTTCAACGATTTATGCATGTTCCCCCATGTTCATTGCCACCCTCCTTCATGACCCCTAAGTTTGACAAGTATGACGGGCATGGTGATCTCGTTGCCCATTTGAATAGGTATTGTAACCAATTAATAAGAGCATGAGGCAAAGAAGAATCACTCATGGCTTATTTTGGGAAAAGTTTGACAGGAATTGCTTCAGAGTGGTTCATAGATCAAGACATCTCTCACTGGCATGTTTGGAATGACATGGCTCAAGAGTTTGTCCAACAGTTTCAGTACAATATTGATATAGTTGTAGACCGCTCCTCTCTCATCAACATAAAGAAGAAACCAACAGAAAGCTTTAGATAATATGCAATCAAGTGGAGAGAGTAGACTGCTAGGGTCAAACCACCAATGAAAGTGGCAGAAATGATTGACTATTTTCTCCAAGCTCAGGATCCTGATTACCTCCATTACATGTTGGCCGCTAGTGGTAAGCCTTTCGCTGAGGAGATTAAGATTGGTGAAATAGTTGAGACTGGCATGATATCGGGAAAAATTGTGAGTCAGGCAGCCCTTAAGGCATCCACGCAAGCAATTCAAAGTGGGTCAGGCAGTTTCAAAAATCGGAAAAAGAAAGAGGAAGGATCCATGATGGCATCTGGGTTCGCGAGAGTTCAAAGAGGAATAGTTCCTTCTTATTGCAATTCCAACAAGGACAGTCCAATTCTCCTCAACATTACTATCCACCTCAGGGTCCCCGGTACTCAGTTCCCCTGCAACAATACACAGTGTTTAATGCTCAGGCTTATGCTAGGCCTCCCAATCACCAACAATGGCGGGCACTGATTCCACAAGGCTCCTGTCAACTGCACCCGAATTTTAAGGCATCATATAATCCTCATCCCAAAAAGGATATGTGATAGAAGAGGAACCAAAGAAAGAGTTCACCGCAATTGGAGAATCGTATACAAGCCTATTTCGAAAATTGATACAATTGAAGTTGATTGAACTTGTCATGCCGCGTTATGTGAATCTAAATTCTAAATGTTTTGATTCCAATGCAAGATGTGAGTATCACTCTAACACCTAAGGTCATAGTACCGAAAATTGTTGGACATTAAAGAAAGTCGTCGAAAATTTGATTGAAGCAAATGCAATTGTGGTAACAANGTGATGATAAGGATTATAAGCAGCCTGGCAAGACAAAGATGGTTGTTGGAACCATAGGGCAAGAACCAAAAGTGATAGTAAGCCCGCCGCAATTGGCATTGTTGATGGTGAAAGATGCGAGTTCTAGTTTGAACTTGGCAGGTTCTGAAAAAATGATTCTCTATATCCCTGGAAGCACCAAAAAGGTTGAGGTTCAATTGGGTGGGCCAAAACTTTACATCCCTGGGGGCATTCAAAAGATCGTTCCGAATAATGATTTGAGAAATATAATAGATCCAATTGTGATCTGACCTGTTGCACAACTCCCAGTGACAAACACAAAAGCTATTCCCTGGAATTATAACAAGGCTGTCATGACATACAAAGGAAAAGAGATAGTTGAAGAAACAGATGAAATGGGGGGCTTGACCCGCTCTGGAAGGTGCTATTCACCAGAGGAATTGAAAAAAGCTAAGCAAGCCAGGGAAAGTCACTTGCCAGTGAAAGAACCCGTTGCAGAAAAAGAAGCAGAGGAATTCCTTAAGAAGATGAAAATGCAAGACTACTCAATCATTGACCAACTAAGGAAAACCCCTGCTCGGATATCCTTGTTATCCCTGCTTTTGCTCTCGGAAGAAAATCATCGTGTGTTGATCAAAACTCTGAACGAGGCCTATGTCTTAGAAAAGACAACGGTGAATAAGCTGGAAAAAATGGTTGAAAGATTCTTTGAAGTAAATAGAATTACTTTCAGCAATGATGATTTGCTTGAGGAATGGGCTGGGCACGATAGAGCTTTGCATCTTATGGTCAAATGTGAAGGGCATTACGAGAAAGGAGTCATGATTGATGAAGGCTCAAGTGTTGATGTATGTCCTTTTTCTACTCTAAAACAGCTGAACATTGACACTAACAGAATTCAAACTAGTAATGTCAGCATCACAGCTTTTGATGGTTCAAGAAGAGCCACTATTGGGGAAATCGAACTCACCATGACAATCGGCTCGGTTGATTTTAACATTGTCTTTCAAGTGTTATATATGAAAACTTCCTATAATTTTCTTCTAGGAAGGCCGTGGATCCATATGGCTAGAGCTGTACCATCCACCCTATATTAAATAGTCGAATTCAAGTATGATAAGTAAGAAATTGTTGTTCATGGGGAAGACGGCTCATCAGTTTATAAAGACCCGTACATTCCATGTATCGAGGTCAATTAAGGATGTGAATCCATCATATATCATGAGTTTGAAGTGATTGAGGTAGACCAGTGGAAGAAAGAAAGCCAATTCTGCATCCCCGTCTGTCAGCCACATCTATGATGGTAGCTTCCCTGATGTTAAGGAACAGCTATGAACCAGGAAAAGGATTAGGATCCTCTCTACAGGGAATTGTGAACCCTATTGCTCCATTTTTGAAGAAATATACCTTTGGTTTGGGTTTTAAACCAACGTCAGCTGACATCGACAGAGCCAAGGCCTGCAAAAAGAATGGTTGGAATTTTTCCAAACCAATCCCTCACATTGCCTACTCTTTTGTCAAGCCACAGTTTGAAGAATCCCAAAATCCTTCTACTCAGGATGACATTGATGAAGTTTGCTAGGGTCACAAGGAGATGTTCTATGAGATCAATATGGTTCAAGTTGGTGAGCGCCCTAGCCGTGCAAGTGTTCAGCTGATTGGTCCAGGTACCTCGCTCAACAACTGAGAAGCAACTCCTCTTCCCATCAGGAAGGAGTCTTGGTAGTCTGTTTTGATGGTTTTTCTATATTTGGATGATTTTAAGGGTTCTAATCCAGATATTTTAGTTTAATTGCTTTTCTTTGATGTTAATCCTTCTATCCTTTCAAAGTCAATAAAATGAAGTTCCAGCTTCATAGTAAAATTATGTCTTTTCATTTCCCTAATTTTTGTTAATTTCTTATCCTTTTCAGTTTCGTTAATGCTGGCTTTAAAAATATGACATGCACGCAGAATTCATGCCCAGATCATAAAAAGTTGTCTAATCTCGAAATAATGAATCAAGAAGTTGAGTATGATGAAGATGAGGCTTTAAAGGAAATAAAAAGGGAATTGGATCAATTTGAGAATAAGCCTAAGCCTAACTTAAATGAAACTGAGGCAATTAANCGGCAATTAACCTGGGAAGTCCTTCAGAGTTATATCCTATGTCGGCTCCTTGGCCTTTTGTTTCTTGGTGAATGGACGTCATTGGCCCAATCAAGCCAAAATCTTCAAATGGGCGCATATTCATCTTGTTTGCAATTGATTACTTCACCAAATGGGTGGAAGCTATTACATTGAAGGCAGTCACCAAGAAAACAGAAGTAGACTTTGTTCACCCCAACATCATTTGTCGTTTTGGCATTTCGAAAATCATTATCACAAATGATGCTGCTAATTTGAATAGTCATCTGATGAAGGAGGTATGTGAGCAATTTAAAATTGAGCATCGCAACTCTACTCATTACTGGCCAAAAGCTAATGGAGTTGTTGAAGCTGCGAATAAGAACATCAAGAAGATTCTTAGGAAGATGGTCCAAGGGTCTAGACAATGGCACGAGAAACTGCCTTTTTCTCTTTTGGGATACCGGACAACTGTCCGTACATCAGTTGGCGCAACGCCTTACTTGTTGGTTTATGTCAATGAAGCGGTCATACCTGCTGAAGTTGAAATTCCCTCTCTCCGAATCATTATTGAAGCAGGGATCGAAGACACTGACTAGGTCAAGTCCCGATTGGAACAGTTGAGTTTAATTGAGGAAAAGTGTTTGGTGGCAGTTTGTTTTGGTCAGTTATACCAACAAAGAATGACACGTGCTTACAATAAGAAAGTGCGCCCAAGACAATTTGAGGTAGGACAACTTGTTTTGAAATGTATCTTTCCGCACCAGGAAGAAGCAAAAGGAAAGTTCACCCCGAATCGGCAAGGTCCTTACCTCGTCAAAAAAGTATTGTCAAAAGGAGCTCTACACTTGGCAGATATAGAAGGAAAGGTGACAGATATATCCGTCAATGCGGATACGGTCAAGAGATACTATGTCTGACATGACTCTGTTGGGGTGTTTTTATACTTAGCATTCTCAGGTTGGGATGACGAAAGGCTATCATTCTCGCTACCCAAACACTGGTCAACCCTAGGTAGCCCTTTGAAGCTTGTTTATATTTCTTTGTTTTCCCCTCTTTTGGAACCAATGTACTTTAAAAAAATTCAGATAAAAAAAATCATCAAAACAAGTTCATGCTAGTTGAACTACGTCCGACCTGATTCCGAAAGGATATGTAGGCAGCCTCACTCTGGGGTCCGGTCACACCAAAACAAAAATCCATATTTCCTAGTATTCAAAGAAATTGGGGCATGATTTTATTTTATTTTGATGGTTGTTCCATCAAAATGGTTCCAAAGTTGTAATTCAGTTGAATAGCTCTTTTTACCTTTCCCTGCTAAGACATTCTGATCAACTTTCGAGAATGCTAAGTTAGTTTACTATGGGTGATGCCTTAGCCATTGTAAAGAGAGAGAAATAAATGAGAGAGTCTTATTGGTAAAAACCCTCACAGGCTCTATAAGGCAACATTGAGTTGAGAGAAAGGAAAATGAGAGAGGTCAATTGGTGAAAACCCACAAAGGGCATCGCTGATCGATTTAGGTCTTCATATATCTTGGCACAAGTATGGTTAAGACAAAAAACTCAGTATCAAAGTGAAGTTTACTACGGATTTTGAGAATTAGACGGTTTAGACAGATCGAGCATCCAGTCCAAAGTGCATGTCATGTTCATTGAAGTCAGCATATTCCTCCAGATAAGTCCTTTCTTATTTCCCCCCTGAAAGGGACGCTTCTTGATTAAGTTGTAATACCTATTATTTCACCTTCTTGTTTTCTTTCACACTAATTTTTGAGTCCCTTTCAGTAAAATGTTGTCAAAGCAAAGCAAAGAAAAGGCTACAAAATTGGTTACAGTTTCCCTGTTATATGAAGCAAAACTCTCTAGGCATGAACAACATGGGCAAAGGCATAAAGCCATCTCTGATTTCCCTGATGAGCAAAAAGCTTGAAGGACTGAAAAATGTGTCAAGGGTCAACAAAAGTTACTCAGTTAAAAGTTCTTTGGGGAGCAAGGTTGTTTGCACAATAAACAAAAATGGTGATAGGTGCAAAATAGTCAGATTTTGATGTTGAGAAAGATCTCCAGAAAGTAAAGACAGAATCTCCCGGCAGTTTGTACGACCATCGACGGATTCAGTTTTTCTAACAAGTGTAATGGACTCGAGGTCAAATCACCCAAGAAATCAAGGCCACAAACTGACCACCATTTTAAAAATAACGAATCTTTCTTCATTCAGAACAGGAACAGAACAATTTAGGAAATAGTTTGTGGAAGGACGAACATCACCAATTGAAGTTCTCAAATACTGGATTTCCTTCCAATATACATGTAATCATGTTATTTTTATGTTTCACCTTATCTTCAATACAGGGTACTACATCCCCTTATTGCACTATTTTCTGCCTACATATGGTACAACATTCCCTAGTATTATCATAGACAACCATGAACCTCATCTTATTGCCAACACAGGGTACTACATCCTCCTGGCTGCATTACATTTTGCCAACATAGGGTACAACATTTCCTAGTAGCATCTTAGTGAGCCATGAGCCTCACCTTATTTCCAACACAGGTTACTACATCCCCTAGTTGCATTTCTCATCGCTAAAATAGGGTACGACATTCCCTAGTAGCATCTCAGAGTGTCAGGAGCCTCATTTTATAACCAACATAGGGTGCGATATCCCTAGTAGAATCTTAGAATGTAACGAGCCTCATCTTATTGCCAACACAGGGTACTACATCCCCTGGCTGCATTACCTTTTGCCAACATAGGGTACGACATTCCCTAGTAGCATCTCAACGTGGCACGAGCCTCATCTTACTGCCAACACAGGGTGCTATATCCCGTGGCAACATTATTTTTTGCCAACATAGGGTACGACATTCCCTAGTAGCATCTCAGAGTGCCACGAGCCTCATCTTATTGCCAACACAGGGTACTACATCCCCTGGATGCATTACTTTATGCCAACATAGGGTACGACATTACCTAGTAGCATCTTAGAGTGCCACGAGCCTCATCTTTATTATTTATCTATGTCAATACCACATAAGAGGGGGGGTGATTTGTGTGGTGACCAATTTTCGCGTGCAATAGTTATAGAAGGACCAGGTTCTTCTATGTGTTCCGAATCCTACACTTTGCAGAATAATAATTGCAGAAAATAAAGAACACAACAATTTTACGTGGAAAACACCTGGCTCAAAAGGTGAAAAAACCGCGACCTACTTCCCAGTAGGTTTTTCCCAAAGTCTTCACTAAATCAATGAGCCAAACAACATTTACAAAATAAACTCTTTTGTAAATCTAAGGATTAACTCTAACCTTTTGTGGCAAACTAGCCTCTATCTATTTGCGACAACCTTCAAGTTAACTCTAACTTGAAACTCAGTACCTATTACAAATGCTTCTAAATAAAGCTGAAAGATATCCTTCGTAATCACCTACTACAAATAAACTAGACTAAAAGACAACAGATGGAACTGGTTCTTCTAGCTGGTTCAAGTAGCTTCAGAATCGCACAGGAAATTCTCACACGAACTGCTTACAAAATTACTTTGGTAATTTTGTTCTCAATTCTTTTTTTGCTTCTATGTTTGTGCGCCCATGTTCAATAAGAACACTTGAAAATATATAGGATCCGTAGAAAAGGAGATATACCAGAATTAGGATGCAGCTCTTCCAATTCTGATGCAACTCTTCATTGGTGGAAGAGTTCTAGTTGATCTCAACTCCCTAGATCCTCTTCTATCTTGATTCTGTCCTTACTGAATAAGGAGTCCTTCCTCCTGTCAATTTGAAACCTTTTCGACTAGGAGATATATCTTCAGATCACTGATTATGCTTATCTCCTGTTTGCGATCACCTCACGTGCCATTACTTCTGCATGTCTACGTCTGCAGTGATGGATCTGGTTCAACTCTGAGTTCATTTGTCAATCTTCAAAACCATCCAGCTTCTTGATCCAACAATCTTACTGCCAACAAATGGTACTACATCCCCTGGTTGCCTTCCATCATGTTAACATAAGGTACGGCATCCTCTATTATAAAAAAAAATCCCATTTCTCTTTCAATTCTTCATTTCGCAACATCAAAGATAGTTTATTGTGTTTTTAATAACTCACAAAAATTTCCTAGTGTAAACTAGGGAAGAAAATTTTTGTTCGTTTTGTTTGTTTCTGATGGCTTGCAGGTTTTTTCTGCGAAGTATGGATTGGATGTTCAAAAAATAAAATTCCAACTCTCGCCAGAGAAAATGGAACGTTTGATCTCAATGCCAGCCACAACCAGCTTGGACATAATGCATGCGGAGACACAGAATTTCAAGATCCATCTTCTTATCACCTGATCAAGAAGCATGCCTGTGAGAATATTTCATAGTCTGTTACATCGAGAGCATCAAGTTTCAGTCTAAAGTCAATGAAGGAAGCAAGTTAAGAATCAAGACAAGACCCCATGTGGCATTTAGATAGGAATTTCGTAACTCTTAGATTTCAAGAGTATGTAATTTTCTTTTCATTTTGATGTAATAGTAGGAACCGCGGATCGGAACCTCGACGGAACTTCACTCGACTCTCCATCTAAGCATACTTCATTATTCATCTTCCACTTGAACTACACGTGACCTGATTCCCCTATAATCCGGGATATGTAGGCTGCCTAAAACCAAGGCTCGATCGCAACCCCTTCTTTTCTCTCCTTTTCCTTTTTAAATAATAGTGAGGTCAAAAATCAGTCACCTTGTCCATTTTCTTTGCCTGAAAACTCTTCATGTTTCCATGCAAAGAGGGGCATGCTGTGAACAACTAATTTTTTACCACACCCGATTCTATATGATTTTAGTGTAAATATATATTTTTTTTTATTTTAATCTAATCTTAATATTTAAACTTTTATCTTACTTTTAATAGGTGTTACTTTAAACAAAAAAAATATATATACAAAACTATTAACCTTCGTAGAATACATATTTTATTTCTATTTGTAAAGAGAAACAAGAAAATTTACCATCAATATATGATTTCTTTTAACTATAATTTCAATAAATTATGGTATTTCAAAATCTATTAAGGTCGTGATGGCGCCGGACACCACCATCAGGCAAGCCAATCATTAATTAGTTGAAATAATTTCCTGTTTTCACATTTTTCGAAATTGTTACCTTTCACTTACAAGTCATAAAACCGAATAAAAATTTATCAAACAAATACGACAGGTAAACTATTCCATTTATTCAGTTAAATCCCAAACACATCCCAAAACTCGATGACACAAGTACATGAGCAATTCTAATAATTTCACAAATATTACAAAGCTTGTCCGAAATACAAATTGGACAAGGAATTTAAAATGGAAATAAATAAAATACGAGGGAGACTCTATCAGTTGCGGATCGCCTCCAGATGATGCAGCTCGCCTAAGTCTCCAGACCAGCCACGTCGCTATGAAAGTACCTGTGCAATAAAAATGCACAGCAAGTATAGCATGAGTACGAAAACAACGTGTACTCAGTAAGTCGCCCGCCTAACCTCAGAGAGGTAGTGACGAGAGGCCGAATTAGATACTTGCTAGAGGTAAATTTAGTATATTCAAGTGAGACACTAAGCATGAATGTCATAGAAAATTTATTAAAATCAGGAATAAATAATACCAACTCCTTCCACATTTAACACTTTAAATCTTCGTCATTTCAGTTGACAATTTAAATCATAATCGGGGATAAGAAACATCAGACTTATTTCACATTCTACACATCAATTCTCCTTCCTCATAACTGGCCATTAAAACTTCCTAAGGCCGATAAACATGTATAAATCACAGTAATACGCAGTAAATATCATGCGCAAGCAATGCCGAGTGTCAACGACCCGAACCAACACAAACATAAAATGTGCACTGCCGAGGGTCAAACGGCCCGAACCATAGATGCATCTATTTTTCCCGCTCGCGAATCAATCATGCGACGCGGTCAACATAAGAATAATAAGGCTAACCTGCTCGCGAATCATACCTGTGACTCAGGTGCTCATATGTACACGTACTCACATAATAGATACGCATTTTATTCAAGAAAATAGTTTCTCAGGAAATAATAAAATCCTCTTAAAGGAACAAAAAAAACTAGCATTTAAATCTTTGTTTTGAGACTCATTTGCCAAGGTTAATAATATTCAATAATACAACCTTATCAGGAATACAATTATCCACAGAGGAATCAATTCTCTTTCTAGATGATTAAGGAAATGAACTCTAGTCTTCTTAGATATTCAATTACTATTTTGATCATATTAGCGGTCTAATATTACTGGCAAGATCACAAGTACAACAAGTAAGGCATGCTAGTGGGTCCTAGACTACCCGGACATGGCATGATAGTAGCTATGCACGGACTCCCGTCACCTCGTGCGTACGTAGCCCCCTCACAAAGTTAGAAAGGAGACTTACCTCGCTCCGAAGTTCCATAACCGGCATCCAAGCCCTTCCGACGACTCAAATTGACGCAGAACGTCGCAAAACTATCCAAACAACGACACACCAATGAAAATATACTCTAATATTTGCAACAATTTAAATTATATAATTTCCCAACTCCACTCAATGAATTGACCAAAATTCCCTCGGGCCCACGTGCCCGGAATCCGAAACTTCTCGAAGAAATATTCTACCCATAGTCGTACTAGCTCAAATATACAATTTACACTAAATTCCATGCTCAAATTCGAGGTGGAAATCCAAAATACCATTTCTAGGTTTTACTTCAAAATTTCCCAAGTTTTCCATAATTTTTCATTTTTAATTCCATGTATAAACCTTGTATTTAACTTAAAATGTGAAGAAATAACTTACCTTGTGATCCTTGACAAAAATCCCCTCTTGAACCTCCTCACAATTGCCCACACCAAATGAAATTTGGGGAAGAAATGAAATTTTCTCGTTTAAAACATAACACTGCCCAGAAAAACCCCCTATGCGATCGCATAGGCCAACTATGCTGCCCCAGTTTTCCTCCTGTGCGTTCACATGCCTGCTCCTGCATTCACACAGGCTAAACCTCACAGCTCCAAACGCACCCTTGTGCGATCGCACAACAACCCCTGCGGTCGCACATGCCAATTCCCTGCAGCCTCAACTTTTCCTTCTGTGCGATTGCACACTTCCAGGTGCGATCACACAAGCCAAAATTCCAGCCCTCTAATTTCTTCTCTGCGATCGCACAATTGAGGCCGTGATCGCATAGCACACGAGAAAACATCAACAACAAAACAGAGAAAAATGGTCTGAACTCATCCCGAAACACACCCGAGGCCCCCGGGACCCCGTCCCAATCACACAACTCAGTCCCATAACATCCCACAAACCTGCTCGAGGCTTCAAATCAGATCAAACAACGCTGAAATCATGTATCGCACTAAAATTCAAACTTCATGAACTTGAAATTTCAAACATCCATTTCCGATGCCGAAACCTGTCAAATCACCTCTGATTGACCCCAAATTTTGCACACAAGTCATATTCAACATTACGGACCTGCTCCAACTTCCGTAATTGCATTCCGACCCTGATATAAAAATTTCCACTTCCGGTCGGATTCTTTAAAACCTTCAAATTTCTATCTTTAGCCAAATGACTTCAAAATGACCTCTGAACATCCGAATTCACTTCCGATCGCGCTCCCAACCCATGAATCACCATACGGAGCTATTCCCAAACTCAGAATCCCAAATGGACATCAATATCATTGAAATGCGCTTCAAGCCAAACTTAGGAAATTCCTTCAAAAATGCCGACTTCCACAATATACGCTGAAATGCTCCCGGGTTATCCAAAACCCAATCCGAACATACGCCCAAGTCCGAAATCATCATACGAACCTACTGGAACCTTCAGATCCTGATTCCGAGGTCGTTTACTCCAAAAACCTGTCTTAGTCAATTCTCCTAACTTAAGGCTTCCGAAATGAGTATTTTCCTTTCAATTTGACTCCGAACTTCCCGAATTTCAATTCCGACCATACGCACAAGTCAAAATACCTGAAATGAAGCTGCTCATGACTTCAAACTGCCGAACGACGTGCTAGATCTCAAAACGACTGGTCGGGTCGTTACATTCTCCCCCACTTAAACAAACGTTCGTCCTAGAACGTGCTAGGGACTGCTCTGGAGTTATCTGAAATCATTGTTTAACACCTCGAACACCTGCCCGTGCTACCACAACCCAGTTGAGTACATTAGCTTGATCGAATCTGAAGATTTCTTCTTTTATCAATATAATAAGATCAGAATCCAGTTCCAACACCTGAAATTTTTGGCCAGGCCTAGTTCCAATATATAAACAGCGTATCAACTACCACACGATGTACCAGAACATGACTGCATACCTTTGCTGAAATAGCACCACGAACTGCAAAATTCATCATCTAACCACAATGACATTCCCTGAACCTTAACAACAAAATTCTACGAATCTAATGCTCCCAATGCACCTTACAATATATATACATACATCCTGCTATAATGCTGACTGTACCACCACAATGGAGGAGATGTGTCGAAATTCATAACCAACTACAGAGTTAACAAATCATTGAATATCCCATCTTGACAAGAATCATCACCTCATTAATGAACTGAATAATGGTATTGTCCTTTAATATGCTTCACAAAATCTTATCACACTAAATCCCTAATCCAAAAATCTCGTCTCACCCAGTATGAACTGCTCAGACAACAAATCACCCCAAACATGAACAACAGTCTCACAAATGCCACAATGCGCCAATAGGCCACAACTCGAACGTGATAAAATAAGAAATGACTTAGGAAGGGACTACTCAACTCACGCAACTAATATGAACTTTCCTGTCACGACCCAAATTTCCCTCTGTTGGGTATGGTGATGGCACCTAGTCTTAGGGACTAGGTAGCCTAACATTTCCACTGAACGACAACAATAATAAAGGAATTATAACAGTCTCGATATAGACATCTTGACATAGTTTACAATTTCCCAAAATCCAGTAAATACAAGTCATAAGCTCTACGAAATATTTTTATCAAATCTAAATACAACTGTCTAGGAATAAGTAAGTACAGTTGAATAGAAATTAAACATGAAGGTGACTCCGAAGCCTGCGAACGCAGCAGCAGGTTACCTTGAGTCTCCTCAACAATGATCTGCACAGCTACCAACAACAATAACCTGGAGCTGCACACAAAAATGTGCAGAAGTGTAGTATGAGCACACCACAGCGGTACCCAGTAAGTATCAAGACTAACCTCGGTGAAGTAGTGAAGAGGACTAATCAAGACACCACCGGTCTAATAAGTAAAAAGGAATAGATGTATAAATGACCGAAAACAAATATCTATCTAAAGATTTCTCAATGTAATTAATGATACGATCGAATAATACGGAAGAAAATTCAATAATTACGATCAACGGATAGCATAATAGAAGCACGCAAAGAGAATGGAAAGAATGCAATCCAAATGGCGGGAATCACAATCCAATAAAAGCACTAGCAACTCAGCACTGCATCAATTTATTCACGCTAGGCCTTAGCCAATAAAATCAATAAAACTGGTCAAACCTTCGAGTGAAAACCTTTAAATCGTGAGTTTATTTTGAAAACTTTAAAGATATAATCATTTCGGAATAGAGAAATTTCTTCTTTGAAACATACTTTCTCTGAATGTATATCTATATATTTTTATAAAGAGAAATCTTTAAAACATAGTCTCTTCAAATACGTGGTATTCAAATATATTTTCCCAAATACTGCTTTTTCAATTATCATCAAAATACATGATGTTCAAAATATACTTTCCCAAATTCTGCTCTTTCAAATATCATCAAAATACGTGATGTTCAAAATATACTTTCCCAAATACTGCTCTTNCTATATATTTTTATAAAGAGAAATCTTTAAAACATAGTCTCTTCAAATACATGGTGTTCAAATATATTTTACCAAATACTGCTTTTTCAATTATCATCAAAATACGTGATGTTCAAAATATACTTTCCCAAATACTGCTCTTTCAAATATCATCAAAATAAGTGATGTTCAAAATATACTTTCCCAAATACTGCTTTTCAAAGATCATTTTTCTGTAAGACAAATACTTTTCAAGTATACTTTCAAAATATAAGTCCTTCAGACATAATTTTTCCTGGAGATAATTGCTTTTCAGCTATACTTTTCAGTATATATATATATATATATATATATATATATATATATATATATATATATATATATAT